>VWZY01011200.1:351579-369653 GCA_013399075.1 Chloroceryle aenea
CAAACCCAAAAAAAAAAAAAACCCCAAAAAAAAAAAAAAAAAAACCCACCACCACCACCCATCACAAACAAACCAAACCCAGCTCTATCTGGCACACTTAACACTGAACCCTGAAATTAATTAATATGGGAGGGAAGGGAAGCAAATTCAGAAGGCAGTTAATGGAAAGCTCTTCCATCAGCTTCACTTACAGCTAGTGTGCTGTTTGGTAATATGCAAATAAATTAACTGATAGATTTTGACTTCTAAATCACTCATCTCCAGGTTAGGTTCAGTCTCCTTTGAAAAGCAATCTAAGCTCTGCCACTAACAAAACCTTGGTAAAAACTATCAAGCTCCAAAAAATGGCTGATACTACACTGTTTTTAATGTTTTGACAATTCAAATGCAGACTTAGGGTTATATTTTCTAAGTTTAGAGTTACATTCTCCTAATACTAAGGAAATCTAAATATTTTACTTAGAGCTTAACAAATTGATGTAATTTAAATTAATTTCTTTTTGTAAAGGAATAGCAAAAGACGGATGCATTTTTTCTGTTAAGCTGTATCACATACTGCATAAAATATAGTAACTTGTTCTTTAGAACTGAAAGGACAATTAACATTCTTCTTCAGCTGAGGTCTGACAAACTGCCAATGCAAACAGGCACAACTGTATAACTTGGGAAAGAATTACTTATAAAATTGCATCACCATCATCTGTGAGCATCTTACCTTTAAATAAGATCCATAATATTTAGTTACATATGGACTGTCACACTGACTCAGCACAGTAATTTCTTGTTGGATGTCTTCTATTTCATCTTCTGCTTCTTCTAGGTCAATAATTTTTATAGCAACCACTTTCTGCGTCCGATTGTCAATTCCTTTAAAAACTTCACCAAAAGAGCCCTTACCAATTCTTTCCAGTTTTGTAAACAGTTCTTCTGGATCTGCCTTCAGAGTCTGTTAAAAATAAGATGGAAGTTACTCAGTAATTGTAGCATTAAAATGAAAGGTGGTATTTTTAAAGGCAAACACACACTTTAAATTCTACACATTCCTAGTTAAACAGCTATTCTTTTTCTATTTCTATAATTAACGTGTTCTTCCTATATCCCTTATATGCCCACACTGCAACATTTTTGCTTCCCTGTACATAAAGTACAAATTTAGCACCATCCTCGTGACAAGGTTTTATTCTATCTGACATCAGAAAGAGCTGCTACCTTAGTTTCTTTTTCTTTGCCAATAAACTTTCAGTGCATGGATGGTGACTTCCACTGTGCACCTTCTTGATCTAACAGTAAGGAGCATTTATAGATAATAAAACTATACTTAGAATCAGAAAATCATTCTGGTTGTAAGAGACCTCTGAGATAACCAAATCCAACCATTAAGTTACAATTAAAATAGAAAAGTCATAGCTAGAGGGAATAATTGTGAAATGAAGGTAAGATTGCTTATAATCTTTCCCTTAAGTATTAAAACAAACATTTCAAAAGACTTGAGGTTCATGAAAACTAAGTGAAAAATACATTGTTGATACAGAAAAAGGCTCATACAAGAAAATTGTTATGTCTAAATAAGCATAAAACTTGCAGTTTATACTTAGCTAAACTTTGTAGAAGCATAAAGAAGAGAATGAAGATTTTGAAGTTACCACTGACAAGCACTAAGCCAACATTTTCACTTTAAAAATCAAATTTAGCTTATACAGCACCTCCCACCTATACTTCTGTCTATTTCTGCTCTCACATCTCAAAGGTTATGCAATGTAGCCCTGAGAGGAAGATAGTCTAGAAAATATTTTAGCTTTTCTAGAGGTTATCCGAATTACACAGACGAATTAGGCGTTTTGAGGAACATGCTAGCTGCAAGAGACTGAGCACAGAGATAAACTAACTCAATTCTTCAGGCAGTGTGTTTGTGAAGCAGTCTGGATTCTACCAGTATGGGGCGCAAAACGTGAAAACACTACTACTTCTAAAAGTATGCTACAAGACGTTACAGTTTTCAGAGAACTGTCCAAGGAACAGATCGCTGGTGAGCTCAGTCTGAAGAAAAGACACACTTCTAAGTATAGTGCAAGACTTCACCAGCCCAGAGAAGTCCCCAATGATTTACATCAATCTACCAAAAGTCAGTTTCAGGGAACAAACAGAAGGGCATAGGGTTTTAGCACTCTTCTGACATTAAAAGGAACAGAGCAAGGGATCCAAGTCCCTTTCACCAAAAGAAAGGTGTTCCTCCTTCAATTTCAATGGAATGAGAATTCTATACCATTACACGGTATTAAATACTACGCACGTAATATGCTAATGCATCTCCCACTTGGAAACCAGGGCACGGGACTATGTTTTCCAGCAAATGTAGTTATGCTTTAGCTACACAGTAGCCCCTACCAACAGCTCCAGAGTGTCCCCATTTAAGCTAGGGCAGATCTGTTCAATTATTTTACTTTTCACCTAAATCACTGCACTTGCTATAACAGCTTATTTTTGCAGACAGTGTCTGCTTCCAGCAGTGCTTACACTCCATGTTGAGTTACTAGCAAGGCTGGGTGTGCAGAAAGGCTCTTGCTTGTACTTGCTCCTGTGCAGACCAAGGTCACTGCTAAACCTTGTGTCTCAAGTTGGGGCTGCAGGAAGTGAAGGCCGCACCTGTGAGGATGAGCAGACAGGGCAGGTGACCCCAAATCGATCAGGGAGGGATTCCAGCCCATAGACATCGTGTCACAATAAGACTGAGGGATTGCAAAGGTTAATCACTCTTCTTCAATGGCCAGCATCTGAGCAGGACACTCTCTGTTCTGCCTTAGATCCCAATCCATGTGTTCCCCAATCCAGTTCCATAATCCAGCTCCTGAACCTGGTTCCAGACTGGGACTACCCCAATGCCTGCTCCAAAGCATTAATGGTGATGTAATTGCCATCAGTGGGGTTGGACTCAATATTGGGTTTGTATATGTTTCATTTTATTATTATTATTTTCATTAATGTTCTTTTAGTTTTATTTCCTAACCCATAATTCTCTCTCACTTATTCCCTTTCTATTCCCCTTTCAGAAGGGAGAGGTGTTAACAGAGAGCATCTGTCATTTGTCTAGTGGTTTATCCAGCACTAACCCTTTGAAACATTTATAAGGGATTACAAAACTAGGAACCAAAGAGTGCTGTAGTACTTGTTCTCATACTCCTTTGTCAATAGTCAAAGCATTCTTTTCTGAGAATTCTTCATGAATAAAAATAACCTTAACACTTGCATCAGGTTTTTTTCCTTGGGAAGACGATTATCAGTCTGTGCTTTCATACATACTGCTTTAGAATCTGGGATGATATGATGTAGAGAGCTGTGCATGCCTAATCCATCCACATAAGCCTTCTAGTTCCATTCACTAGCCACAGGAATCTAAGCATTACATCATTACAAAGACATCCAGGTTAAGTCACAAACCAATCCCAATCACAACTGCCTAAAAAAATCTCTATTTCACCTCCAGGGATGAAAAAGCCAGCACTACTCAAAGTCGCAGCATTCTGCAGTTTTCATATGGACAATAATACAAGGGCTACCTGTCAGCAGCTCTTTGAGATCTGTTGGCCATATGTATCCACCCTGTTGTACCTATTCCTGCTAGCCCCTCAGACATCTATCATGACTGTACATTAAAGCTCAGTACTTCATGACACCACAATTTTCACTTACAGAACTCGCAGCTTCATTTTTAGTGTCAAGCTCTTGAGATTCTGGTATTAGGCTGACAGTTTTATACAACTGCAAAGGAACATTTTCTCAGTCATTTGTGTTAGTAATTCCAGAAAAGCAAAGGACAATAACTGTTTCTGGAAGCCTTGAGAAGCACAGAAGAATTGATCCTGTTTGATTGTTTACAATCAAAATTCTGCAGCTGTTTTGAAATGTTAATTGTTCAATAAGAGCTGGAATAAAAGTAAATTATTATTAATAAAAGTTCCTTCTCCATGTTCCTTGTGAAATTATTATAAAAACAAACAAAAAAAAACCCAAACAAATAACTTTCCCTTCACAGATCAGACTTCTTAAATTAAGAAATTAACTTATAAAAGTTCCCGTTCCAGAATTTTATTCTGAGCAACACGAAGCAGTAGTTGGTAAAAAAACCCTCTCGTGCTCTGTAAAAAGGTCTGTATTTTCTTCTCAGGAGACCATGTGTTTGAAGTGAGAGTCTTAAACTACTGTAAACCCGTGTTTTTGGAAAATTACCAATTTGTCTCTCTTTAATGACCTGCTCCATTTCAAAAATTGAAAGATCAGGCCTCCATAACAACATGCTTTAATTTTAAAGTATATGAGTGGCCAATTCCCATTTATTTTTCCAAGATCACACCTGGAAGAGATTCGCCCCACATTTACTTTTTTCTAAATGCTTCCAACAGAGCCAAAATAAACAGCTTTATAACTATTCTCTCTATACGACTGAATAGAGAAATTGCCTTCCACAGATCCTGTCACTACAGTTTTGCTGATTCTACGCTTTGCAAGTTTTCACTAAGCATACAGGTTTTTTCCTACTAATATTAAAGAGAATCAATAAAAGACCCTTCACGTAACTGAGCACAGTAAATATTGCTAGAAAACACAGAACAGTAACACCATCTGCAAAAGGATAAAGCTAACACCTTGTTTGATAAGGAGCAAGACCGCTAACACTAAGACATCTAAGCGTGACACAGAACACAAAATCAAAAACAAATTCTGGCACATTTCGGTCTAACGATTACAGAACTTTCAATTTCCATAACCACTTGAATTAGTTTGGGGTTTTGAATAGTTTTTCATGCTTCTAAACACCAATTTTAACCATCCTGTGTCAGTCGCTGACTTGTTTAGCCATGCAGAACAAAGTCCTTTACATTTTACCATAAGCAGAGCCACCACTCACCCAATAATTTAAGTAACACCTCTGTACTTGTTCCACATTCATCACTTTTGACCTGAATTTGCCATAAAAGCATACCGCAATTTAAATTAACTCCAAACCTAACATCACTGTTGCTCACTTCTACAGAATGAATACAGTCCGATACATTCTCAAATCCTAATTTCTTCAGTTCGGCCTCATGGCCCAAATTCAGCTGTGACCAACCAGACCCACCCACCTCTTGCTAAAGCTCTGCTCTCAGCCTACTGCAAAGGTTCTTTGTAATAATTTGTACTTACGACGCCTTGCTCTTTGTGCTGTTTTGTCAGTAATTCAAATCCTCAAGGTCATGTAGATCTCCAGTAATGGCCTCTCAAACATAACAAGTGTCTTTCCATTTTGTACCATCAGCAAATTTTATCAGCATACATTACCTATTTTTACTCTAAGGTCACTTTTCAGTCACCAACTATCAAGAACAATCCTGGAGAAAACAGCAGTAACATCCACTCTGACATCACCTCTCCAATACTCTCTTCACAGCTAAGACTATACATGCCTTACAATGTTTATATTCTTACAAATCTCTAATTCACATCTGCACCGACTGCCCCTAGAGCTCAACAGAAAATGTTACTGAAATTCAAACTGGTTATATCAAACTTTATTCCTAACTATTGCAACCTAAGATACAGCTTCAATGGAGTCTTTTTCTGCATCTCACTCAGCTATTTCTAACCTCCTTTTCAGAAGCGTTATTCATCCCATTATTGTAGAAAATGGTTAAAAAACTAGTTTTCTCTAACTTAGAAGAATTTCAAGTCATCTCTACATTCAAGTTCTCAAGATTATCTGAGCAACTGATTTTACTTGCAGATCTCTAATTGCTCTATGCCTGCTCTTTTGAAATAAATTATCTTTCAACACCTTGTCTTGTAGACTTCTCATTTTGCCAAATCAATTTCAAATTAGTCAGTCGAATTCTGATTCCCTATCAAGACTGAGTCCAAAATACCATCATCTGAAGAGGTTCAGAGATTCATGGTGAAAATGAAAGACCACATGGTGAACTGCCATATGATTGTTAGTGATTACTGCTGTCTGCTACCATACTTGCAGATAAAAAAAAGAAACTTGTTCACGTGCGTGCAGATAAACCTGGATGCACAGTGTAATTAGATGCTGCAGACAGTGAGCCCTACAAAGTCATTAAGGGATGGAGAACTAATGGAAAAAAAAAAATCCATCAAGATAAGTACTTTTGGCTCTGGAAATCTGTGAGCAGTATAATTTAGCAGAAGCTATGGAAGAATGCCATAGAAATATTAGAAGTTACTGCATTCTTACACTTTTCTTAGACGTCTTCCAATAACCACTGTGAAAGACAAAACACGACTAGATAGGCCTACAGTCTGATCCATTCAGCTGATATGTTCTCATATTATTTCCATCAAAGTCAGTACTTCAAACACAATTTTTTAGCAGTTAGTGCATGTTACAGTACAAAATTAAGAACACTTGGAATCAGAGACAAAGAATTTAAGGTCACTGCCATTTGAGGAACTCTCTTTGTAGTTTATTCCTCTGCCCCATAAGTGCACATCACCACACTTTCACATTCTAGGCACTGAGACTTCTTTTAACTGATTAAAAACAAAAGACAAAAAGAGAGAGAGAAAAGAGAGGCATTGTTTCTGAGCCCACTACTACAGGTTTGTTCATTGCTAACGTATGTGGTGATTATCTGGTGTTTCTTTTACACAAAACCATCAAATTCCTGCAGAAATTAGTTTCAGAAGATCGCAACAAAAACTTGTATTCAACAGAAGCAACCAAGAAGTTTGAAATCTCAGGCTAGGTGCATAACCTACCATATTGAAGATCAAAACTTTTATCTTCTACAAGAAGGCCCATCAACTTCTCTCTCAAATGTTTGTACTATTTACATGGGTAAACCTATCCAGTATAGAAAAAGGGTGCACAAACCATTTGTTTTTATGACAACACCAGAAAGAAGCTGCTGAAGATGTCCATCTGCTGACCCCACCTGCTGACTAGAACAGCTTGGTACTTGCCACGGATTCCTATCGAGGACATTTTGGACAGGCTGCTGAGGCTTTTTCAGTGCTTGGACTATGTTACCCCATACTACTCTTCCACATCAGATACCACTGAAATAGCCTGAGGAGACCTGGAGTGTATCAGGACTACATGGCCCTTGAGGTGAGGGTCAAGAGCATGGGGGCCCAGGTGGTTTTCTTCTGAGTCCTACTGGTGAAATGCTCAAGGAAGAGTGGACAGAGTAGGGATCTGCTTGGCAGAATTCCAGGGAAAACAGTCCTAGATACAAGAGTGATCATGGATAGCCTTCTCCAAGTTAAAGAATAATCCATCTGACATGCAGGAACACAAGAAAAGTGACAGGAAGACTGCATGAGTGAAAAATGAACTCCTGACTAAACTCAAACAAAGAGAAGGGATACAAGAGGTAGAGGCAGGGTCAAGTGACCCAGAAGGAATATGGAGACATTGTCCAAGGGTACAGGGATGAGGCCAGGAAATCAGCAGCACGAAATCCAGCTTTCCAGTCACAACCCAGGAGTCAGTGCTGGGGCAAATACTGTTCAGCACATTCACTCATAACCTGGATAAAATACAGTGTCGAGAAGTTTGCCAATGACACAGAAATGGCAAGAGTGATTGACACACTAGTTATTTGTGCTGATGTGCCCCTTGAAAGGGCATCTTGGCAGTCTGTCAACAGAAGCCTCATGAACTTTAATGCAGGGAAATGCAAAGTCCTGCCCCCATGAAGGAGTAGTACCATACACCAGCATAGGGTGTGGACTGAGCGGTGGGTAAGTGGCTTTAAAGAGAAATCCTTCGCCTTCAGATGAACATAAGCCATCGACACACCAAAGAAAACCAACAGTATCCTTGGCTGCATTAGGAAAAGCATTGCCAGGAGGTCAACAGAGGAGATCCTACCCTCTGCTCAGCACTGGTGAGATCACATCTGCAGTGCTGCATCCAGTTATGGGCTCCCCAGTGCAAGACACAGTCATACTGGAGCAAGACCAGCAAAAGACCACAAAGATGGCTAAGGATTGGAACATCAGACATATGAGGGAAGGCTGAGAGTGTGGGGACTGTTTAGCTTGGAGAAGAAAAGGCTGGGAAGTTGGAAGTCTTATGTGTCAATATGTTATGGAAAGGAGTCAAGAAGACAGAGGCAGACTTTACTTTGTGGTGCCCAGTGGAAGGACAAGATGCAATGGGCACAAACTGAGATACGGGAAATTCCACTTAGACTTCAGAAGGAAAAACAGACAACACAACACCACACCAGCAACAACATTACCACACCAACACCCAAACAGCCTTTCCTATTGCAAAGGGAGTCCAACACTGGAATAGGTTGTCCAGGCAGGTTGTAGATTATTAGATCCTTAGGCTGGATGTGGTTCTGAAAAACCTGCTCTAGCTGACTCTACTCTGAGCAGGAGCTGGACTAGATGTGCTCCAGAAGTTCCTTCCACTCTCAGCTATTCTGCGATATGCTGTTTCTATCACACCAACAATTACCTCTGCTGCTAAATTTTACTGTGCAAATACTTTCATTTCTTTTGAAAAGAGATACCCTTGCTGCACATAATTTCTTTATATTCATTTCTATAAAGACCAAGAGAACAGAGATCTAGCATACAGGCAATATTCTCAAGCACGGAGAGAACTTCAAGCCTAAAAGCCAAAGTAAAGAGCTGGCACATTCGATGCCATCCTTCTTCATGCAGCTCGCCATTTCAGAAGTAGCACTGCGAAGGCCTTCCTGTATCACCACTTGCAATCTTCCAAAAATCATCTAAAGCCTATTCACAACACAGACCACTATTAAGCTTTCATTTTTACTTTTACCCCACAGAGGTAGCTGCAACCAGAAAAAAAAATCTCCACAATATACCCATATAAGATGGTTTCACATCAGGAAAAACTCTTTCAGGAATGAGAAGCCTCAGATTTTGCTGCCCAGCATTTTACCTTTCTCGTAGCTTTCAAGATTTTGCTTTCACCAATATATATATACCATATATGAATAACTGATACAAGACACAAGATTATTTCTTCCAATTAGTGAAACTGAAATGAAACAGGCAATATGCAGAAAATAAGTTAATCGGTTTTACTGCATTATATCAAGCCCTACCTGTATTTTCAAAGAGCAGCTAACTAATCCAAAAAGACAAATTCTATTCACAGAATCATGGCATGGTTTGGGCTGGAAGGGACCCTTCAAGGTCATCTAGTCCACCCCCCTGCAGGGAGCAGGGACATCTGCAACTAGAGCAGGTTGCTGAGAGCCCTGACCAACCTCACCTGGAATAGTTCCAGGGATGGGGCATCGAGCACCTTGCTGGGCAACCTGGGCCAGGGTCTCACAACCTTCAGTGTAAAAAATATCTTCCTTCTCTCTAGTCTAAATCTCCCTCCTTTTCTTTAAAAGCATCACCCCTTGCCACCACAATAGGTAGGCCCTGCTAAAATGCCTGTCCCCATCTGACAGGCCCCTTTAAGTACTGAAAGGCCACAATAAGGTCTCTCTCGGCCATATCACTAAATGCCACATCCAGTCTTTCCTTAAACACCTCCAGGGATGGCAACTCTACCACCTCCCTGGGCAGTCCATATTAAAGTATCTGGATTAAAATTATTAAATTTGGATTAAAAGAATTAAATCCATATTTAAGTGTTTGGATATATAGGCTAGGACTTTAAAATACACAAGAAAAAAAAACCAAACCCTAAAGAAAACAAAAATAACACACAAGAAAATAAATTTTTCAGAAGCCTTAAAATGTGAACCAAAGGCAGCTATTTCTCAGTTTCATCTATTGATAATAGAGTAAAATCAGCCATTTTTTATCATCAACAGCAGCAACTGATTTTTATCTCCTTTTTAGAAGACTAATCAGCAAAACATGTAATGAAAGGTACAAAGACTAGAATGAAAGCATTCATCTGTACTAACTAGGTGTAAAACAAAGATCCACCTGTTTTCATGGAGAATTTGTCAATGATCAGAAAGAACACGATTTTTCTCTCTTTTATTCTTCAAACATACACATTCCGTGTTTCTCATTTTCCATCTCCAATTCTGTAATTATTCAATTGAGACACATGCTACCATAAGGAAATTGCTTTTCTCTTGGAAAAAACTGCCAACAGTTGGAGGAATTAACAATATATTAACTAACGTAAAAAGGAACAACCGCCATAGATTCTGCCAAGAAAATTCAGTAGGTCATATAGTAGGTCATAATGGGGGGCAAGGCAGGAAGCAAAGAATAAAGCTGTAAAATCCTGCATCTCTCAAACACTTTAGATGTCACAAACAGATGAGGATAAAGCCCATATATCACACACCACTGTCCCAGTTTCACTGGGACAGAGTCATGGGCCTGCTGTGTTCTGCAGGCCATTAGCTGTTTGGAGTCAACCAGGGCAGTGACCTGAGTCAGCTATAGCTTCATCCCAGACCATAAATGTCAAGCTCATTAGAAAGGGGCAGGTTTGCTGAGGATGAGAGGGCCTCCTGATCCTGCCTTCCCATTTATTGTGACCACTGTACATTTGCTGGGCTGACTATACCTTTGCTTACTTTATGCTAGCATTGCGACGAGTTTGACTGTTTCATTACATCTGTTTTCATTTCAATCTGTGAGTCTCCTTTTCCCAGTCCTCCTCCTTGGCTGGGGAGGGGNTTAGAAAGGGGCAGGTTTGCTGAGGATGAGAGGGCCTCCTGATCCTGCCTTCCCATTTATTGTGACCACTGTACATTTGCTGGGCTGACTATACCTTTGCTTACTTTATGCTAGCATTGCGACGAGTTTGACTGTTTCATTACATCTGTTTTCATTTCAATCTGTGAGTCTCCTTTTCCCAGTCCTCCTCCTTGGCTGGGGAGGGGTCACTGGGTGATAGACCAATTACTGTCGGTTAGCCCCAGGTTCAGGCTAAATGTAGATAATCACAATTGCTGTACTAATACTCACGATTGTCACACAGTTCAACTGCCTTGCTGTGATTTCTAACTAGACTGAACAGGATTTTAGTGTGTTCCCAAGGACAATAAAGGAGTTGCCAAAAGTTAGCCTATCATAAAAGTATTACTCAGACATTGTGTGATACTCTTTCCATTTACTTTCAAGGAAGATGTGCTTATCTGAGATTCCGAATACAAAACATTCAGTTCTTTATCAGTAACATCGGTAACCAAAGCATGCTTTCAAATTCCCTCCAAACTAATACAATATTCTGAGTGGAACATCACCTGCACAAATCATACTGTAATTTTGTTATTTTTCATTCAGATTTTCATTCAGAAAGTGTCTTAGTACCAAAATTAACAGTTACCTAACTATAACCTGCTTCTTGCAAGCATTCAGAAAGAATAAATTCCAATGAAATATGTGGAAGTTCTGAATAGTTTCTCAGGCTTTCTTTTGTTGGTGGTTTGTTTTGTTTTTCTTCAAGGTAACATCACTAAAAACTTTCATAACCTTCTTCCTTTCCATCCTTTAAACTTTTAATATGTAAAACACTGCAATTGAAAAATCTCTCCATGCCTTCAGCACACAATGAAAACAACCAACTAGTATCATCAACAGACACAGCACAGCAGAGAAACCCAAAATGTATTTTAAGCATGAAGAGAAAGACAGCTAAGGAAAAGAGTGCAAATGTCTCGCTTGTTTCCACTTACTAAAAAGATCAAACACAGTTTAAAAAAATAAACAAATAAACCCCACTCTTAAATAGCTAAGCTATTGGTAAAATAATAATAATAATAAAAGTACTGTCTGTGTGGAAATTCCTACCATTAGACAAATGGATGAATATAGGGAGCACAAATGTTTCCCAAATTTCCAGGTTTTGAGTCTGACTTTCTGTACAGTCAGACTGCAGAAGGTTCTTTGTTCCATGTGTTGATTCTACATTAGTATAGAACTAGCTGATGCTTCTGCAACCTAAACATTCACTACTCTCAGATCTGTTCTTTTCTTCTTGTCCACTAAGCAGGAACAATTCCATGCACAGATACTTCCAATAAACAAAGTATTGGCCTATGAAAGCAAATTCCCTAAAAAGACTGTCTATTCAGTACACCTCTTCAAAAATAAACTACTTATATCTGATTTTGGAACTATGCATCCTGAACATATCCAGGAGTTTGGTTTCATGTAATACACTAAAGCTTAAAACAAGCCTGGGAAAACTGATCTTTTTTCTGGTGCCAGCTAACTTGCTAAAGCAATCCATCACCGCACACTGATCATGGCTCAAGAGTCAATTAGGCATACAACCCAAACACATCTGCTTAAGTCAATTAGCAATTTTGTCAAAATGAAGTTTCTACACTCACAGTCAAGCTTCTCTGTACCCAAAATAAATGGAAATTGGAAGCTGAAGTCCATCATAAAAACATCTTTTTCCTACACAGAAAGGGAGATCATTTTAATGATAGGCTAGGAAACACAAGATTAAAATTGTTCTGGGGCTGTTTTCATGTGGTATAGAGTCATTTTATTATGTTTATGTTGTCTTCTTATAAAACTAAATATTACCTTACAGAATTTCTCCCTCTACATCTCAAATTCAGCACATTGAAGTTATACTTCCTAGTGCATTGTCTCTGTTAGGTGCATACATACACATGGAAATTTACCCCTAATTAACAGATGTATACAAACAAAAAGTCCTCATTTAAAAAGTTTACAAGTAAAAGAGGTTTCGATAATACTTTACGTCACACACAACAACACTTAATTAAATAGCTCTCCAGCAGTGTCGGCAGGTGTATCACCACAAAAGTAATAGCCAGGTCAAATTATTCTAGGATGCTGGATTTTATATTAGATGCCTTGCTGGCTTTGTTCATGTGTTTGGTATATCCCCACCCTCATACCCCCACCCCAAAGTGAGCCTGAAAATACTATAAGCAACATTTTAAACCACTGTCAAGATACATATATCCATTTGCTATCTCAGAAACACAAAAGATGCCACTACATAAAAGCTGACATTAAAGCCTTGTACACTTATCATCATAACTGCACTATTCAGTTCACAGTATTTAAATGCATTCATGGCATCAGTAGTCCTTTGTGTTTCTGGGGAACAAAGACGATTGACTAAAAGGGCACCTTACTCAAACATGAAACTGGTAAGTGAAACTTGCCATCATGTATGACTAGCCTGAGTGGTCCGAGAAGTATCTATTTACCTGTTCTGGAAGGCCACTGATGGAAATACGTTTTTTCTCTTTAGAGGTCATTGATGCTAATGGTGAGACAACAGTTAAGACAGAAAGGTGACAGTGGTAATTGTCACTCAGTAACTGACAAGGCCTATCAACCATCTTTGATGTGACTGATATCACAGCAAAGATCCAAAACTAGATTTTGCAAGCTCAGCCTTTAGAAATTATGCTCCTTACCTCTTCTACCTCTGTATAAGCTCCCCATCTTACCGATATATAAACATTTAAAATTAAAAAGATTTCCAGAGAGCATGTCTAAA
The DNA here is from genome assembly GCA_013399075.1 of Chloroceryle aenea. Lineage (NCBI taxonomy): Eukaryota > Metazoa > Chordata > Aves > Coraciiformes > Cerylidae > Chloroceryle > Chloroceryle aenea. The sequence continues at coordinate 365,039 of VWZY01011200.1, forward strand.
TTATGTAGCTCCAAACCCACAGAAAGGCTGAAACAATGTAACAGAAATTACTAAAAAATAGGGATTCACTATTTTCAATCATTATTGCAAAAAGATGTCCTATTAAATCCTTCAGCTATTCATGAAGGGATGAGGTCAACACAAAAACAGTAACAGAATACCTCAAGCTGCTCCCCAAAAATAGGGCAGTCTATACCCAATGGTTACTTACCACTTATTTTCCACCCAACAGAAAATGCACTGCAAAGGCCATGAGAAGAAGGGAACAAAGAACCTTAAAGACTGAGAAAATCAGGCTGAAGTCATTTTCAAAGTACAGTCTGTGTTAACAGCACTGGGATTTAATAACATTATCCAAACTGAAGCTTTCCCCTGCAACAATGACTTCCTAGGAAGTTAAGTAAAGCACAAGACCAAGAAATCACCCACAGTAGCACGTCCAAAGAAAATGAACTGTAACTAACTCCTCCACATGTGTTAATAGCAAGATTTTGGGGCTGTTTGAGAAAAAAAGCTTAGTATCCACATATTCACTATATACTGGGAAGTCAAGTGTAACAACTTCAATAGTTCCACTGGTGGTAAGTGTTGACTTCTCTAAAAGAACTCCACACATCTGTTTCGTAGCCCTGACAGCCTTTGACCACAGGCTGACTTTGTGTTCACAAATTAAAAGTCCTCTGTGCTTGTACACAAGGACTGAGCTTGTAACATGCCACAGAATCAGGACATCTATCCCCAGGATATTAAAACTGAATAGCCATGATTGTAATGATCCAAAGATCTAACAAATAATGAAGTGCTACAATTCACTGCAAAGCATTTATCAAACTGTAACTTATACAGTAACAGAGACCACAAACTTTCCAAAAAAATTAAATTGGGAAAATTAAACTGCCATACTGAAGCTGCAAAGTGAAAGCAGCAGAGGCTACATGGCCTTTCCAGTGCCTTTGATTTAGCAACCTAATCTTTTGCAGTGACCACAAACAGAACTCACACATTAAGTAGTTACAGCAGTTTATTGTAAAAAGAGAATAGGGGACGACAGTAATGCACATAGTGTGTAAGAACAAAAGAACAGCCATGCTGGATCAGAACAAAGGAACCCTTCTCCTACAGCAGTCAAAAGTGAACAACTTGGGAACAGTGCAGGAACATGTAAGTAAACAGCAGTATTTCCCAAAACACTCTTCCCATCTCCAGCGAACTGACAGTTCAGAGACTTTCAGAGCCAGAAATGGTGCCTTTATACTTAACAACCTTTCTTTTCTGCTCATTTGTCAAGTTGCTTCAAGAAATTTAGAAGTTTAACTAAATTTAAGTGGCAAGACAGTGTGAAAGTCAATGCTTATTTACATTTTGCATGAAGAGCCCGGAGCTGTTGTACTGAATATAACAATTAAGAATGAACAAAAATAACTTACTACATAAACATAGTTATTGTTACCAAAAAAATGAAAGGGGGGAAGAGAAAGAAGTTTTTATCACACATAAGATACTTTGGCTTAAAGATGATTTTAAAAGCACCTTAGGAATTTCATGAAGCTGACATACGGGTACATCTAAAAAGACAAATAAACCTTCTCAGAAAAATATTTTTCTGGGCATAAAAGAAATAAAAAAGTTCAGGACATTTAGGTTTGGATAGTGTTCAGGTTTTTTTGTCTGTTTTTTCCCCCCTTTAGGAGACAAAAAAAACAGGAAAAAGGAGGTGACTAATTATTTCTCATCAGTAAATCTGCAGTCTATCAGTATTCATTATGCCACAGAAGTGTGTTTGAAACTTTATTACCTTTACTGTGGAAACATCTAGAATTACAACTCGAGGTCATACCTAGATCCATTCTAACTGTGCCACTGTACTGACTGAACACAACGAACTCCAAAAAGACAAACCACCTGTGGGCTTTTCTCACTTCACTGGGACCTGAAGCTGATGGAGCCATTTATCTTATAAGGCTCATTTTAAAGTAGGTTAATAAAATCTGTTCTACAGTTATTTCACACAGAAGTACACAGAAAAGCTGCTGTAAAAAACTGCTTTTCTGGTTCTCCAGCTTCAGAAACAAAAGAAAGATACAACTCGATGCACCAAAACTTTTTAAGTGGGGAAAGAGAGGAGAAAGACATTTAATCACTATTTGTTTTAGTATTTCATCATTACAGATGACTTTAAAACAGGCTGCTGCTACATACCCAACATCTTAACGTAGTAGAATACTGTGTTCTGTAGCTTTGTACCTTAAGATTTTCTCTGCAGACTGTATTTCCTGAGCTTTTTGGTCCAACACACTCTTAACACACTTCAAAATACATTACAGTTCACCAAGCAACCTTACCATAAATTTATAAGCACAGTACTTTATTATTTAAAATACAGCTTCCATAAAGAAGCAATAGACACCACTGCCTTAAAAGGCAAGCCAGTCTAAAAATCAAGGTCATACGCACTTACTCGAAGCCAGCCTTGCAGAAATCTCATGCACTATAGACAAATGAGCATTCTCCTGGGCCACTTCTATACAGCACAATGCAGGAAAGCAGGAAGACGTGGTCTCAATTAGTAATGATGCACCTGCATGCCACACACTCAAAGTCCTATCTACACAAAGCCCTTAAACCAAGGGCAGCATAAACTTTGAGTCCAAACTTACTTGCAAGCATTAAAATTCAGGTCAAAGCCCAACTCTTATTCAGGTTACAACGTGCCCACTCTGCAGCAGAGAGCAAACCTTAGGGTTTGACAACCTTCCAGAACCATCCTACATTTCTTCCACAGTTTTTCATTCCTTTGGCTCATTCTCTACCCACTCACTTTTTATGCATCACACTTCAAACATTGATCAGATATGGTCTTCAGAGAGAAATACATTAATCCTTTATTTCTCTGCTCTATTTACACACTACTCTGTTCAAGACAAACAGCATTAATAAAGCATTGTGCCTGGACATGACTTTTTGGGGTCAAGAGGTTACTCTTGTTCATGCTAGGATACTGACTGCTCTCTTGTGTAAGTACAGGAAAGAACATAGGATAAAGCTGTATAGCTTCTCACCGATGCTGCTTACACCGTTTGTTGCCGAAGCTGGTAAGTGGGGAAGAGGAATCCCACTACGTAAAAGTAAAAGATAGTCCTGTGATTTAGAAGGGGATTTAATTATAACTCAGAGAACTAAGCTCTATTCCATGCTCCTCTACCTGTTAAAGAGACCCAAACCACAACCTTTGTCTTTTTTAAGTAGATGTCACATATTGTATGTACCTTACTCTTTGAATATTTATGTGCAAGTAAAATCAAAGAAAATCATTTACTGAAAAAAAGACCACTATAACATTGCTACATACTCTGACAGAATGGCAAGGGATAGAGAAATCTTGAACTGACTGCACAAAATTGACACGTAGTATTCACATTGCTGACAGACTTTAGGTCTCTATCTGTCATCAGATCTTTACTTTGATGTTTGGGGTTTTTTTTGAGAAACTCATAATACAATAAAAATTCATGAGAAAAATAACACTGTCCCGAATAAAAATAAATTTGAAGTAAACTCCCAAATTATGTGAACTAACAAAACTCCTATATAACTACCCATTTAATACAGCTAGCAGCATTACAAAGTCAAGTCAATAAAAACCACAGGTCCTCAGAGAGCTCCTGCAGTGACACATATAAGCAGTACAGGCATATTACTGAAATAATCTTCATTCATTTCTAGGCAGCTACAAATCTGACTTATGAATTCTAAAATATAACAGATTGTTTCAAAGTAAGTAGTCACCTTGGTTATAACACGTTTCAAAAAGTGTAAAAAGAAGGAACATTAATTTAGCCCTAGCCAAAGCAAGAAACCCTTACTTTGCTGTGCCTGGCAAACAGCAAACTGCTCATATTTGGAAGGTGAACTTGAATGCTGAGAAGCAATACCTACAGAGCAATAAATAAACCAGTTCAGAGTGAGGCCCTACGTACTCTATTTGCCATCCAGTACTATGCCTGAGCATGTAATTCGTGCTATGCCTAAGCATGTAACACTTTCAATTCAAATCCTCAGGTTATGCAAAGAAAAGATTCATGACTTAGAATCTTGACTCATGGAAAAATGAATCAGAGTAAATTAATACTGAAAACAAATGATTTAAAAAAAATACAACAACTTTCAATATAGAAGGTGAATTTATCAGTTTTTCTTTCGGAGGTTGGGGCAGGGAAATTTCTAATAAGATGTGGGAAACATCAGAATAACAACACACAGATAGCAACAATCGTTTGGGTTTTTTTGTTTTTTTTTTTTACCGTTTCTATTTGGACTAATAAAAACAGAGAGAAAAGCCAGCTCAGTCACCAGAAAACAACACCAGTTATTTCAAAAATATAGTTACAACACAGAATCAGCAAATGCCATCACGTAAACAGCAGCTAACCAACTCTGAGAGCCAAACACCATCCTCAAACACCCCCCTCTGTCAGCACTCCCACTAGCCAGCACCACACAAATGGGCACTGCAGCATGCGCTGAAGGTCAACATTTTCAGGCCCCGTTTTTATGTATGCTTCCCCTAACCACGTCAAAACAACGGCACCCAAAATCGCCCATCAAGATACGCTTC
>VWZY01011200.1:375412-411227 GCA_013399075.1 Chloroceryle aenea
TGCACACCAACCCTTGGTGGAACTCTAACCATGGGCTGTTATCACTGCCAGCAGCAGGCACTGCCTGTGCAAACAGGCTGCTGACTTCAGACAGTGCAGTGAGTTAGAAGAACTGAGCTGAGAAGTAAAATCACTGAACAGAACCATCTCTGTTTTCACCCAAACCAGGACAGCCAGCAATAACTCTGAGCAGCCTTGACCCTCCCGGGAGACCAACTAAGTAATGGAGCCCCTATACCAGGGTCCTCCTCATCCCTCTCTACAGCTGCACAAAGTCTAAGAGGCTTGTTTCCCAGGCTGCCCTCCCTGTCTTTCTTCTTCCACCTCATAAATGACTCACTGAGTGTTCAGCTTTCTCACTACACTGTCCATCAAGTATTTTATAATCAATATTTAAAATCATTTGCCTAATTGTTTATGAGGTCCTGAACAAAAACTGCCTTGGGAAACAGGAATTTATACCCTCTGGCAGTTCTTTGGAAACACTATTTAGCACTGAGTATATATATTTTTAAATACAGTTATTTCCTACCATTGCCCAGTTCCTTGGCTTATCCATGGAAAGATAAGTCCTTGTTTGAGCAGATTTCTTAGAAAGGAAAGCAAAAAGGACTGGGCATTGTCCTCAAATGAGAACCCACATTCAGGATGACTCAGAGGGCAGAAATGAGCTGTAATTACATCTGTGGGTTTTCATTCACTGGTTTAGCTATTTCATAGTTACAAAGTTTGCTCAGAAAGCTTCTTTTCGGTAGTGCCTCATTAAGGATATTTACCACACCCATATTCTGACTTCTATGGTGCTGAAGGCAAAATATACATTTCCCCATCAATAACAAAAATTATTCTTGTGTTGTCCAGGACTGTCATTTTTCCTACCTTTAATTGTGCTTGCTCTACAAAATTAGTTTCTAGTATGTTTTCAAACTATCTTACCCTTAAAAAAAAAAAATCAAGTTTTTCTGCATTTCTGACAAAATTTTGTAATTTCAGTTTTTGGTGTCCTTTCTACAAAGTTCGTGATGGAGCCTTTCTTCCTCTCAATGTGCCATGGGTAACCCTGCAGCCATGTGTTTATGCCAGCAGAGGAAGATTGCATAGCTCCAAAAGCATGCAGATTGCCTTCTACAGCTAGACTTGGCAGTGCGTTTAAGTACTGGTTCAACAAGCTATCTTCTAAAAAAAATGGGGTTTGTCTATTACAGAATCAAAGTTCAAAGTTCAAACAATGACATTCTTCTTCAGTTCTTGTAAAGGCTGGAGGGTAAAAGAAAATGGCTATTACATTATGTTCCCCCCAAAAAAAATCCAGTATTTTGCTATATTTGTATAAAGCATGTTGTTCTATATATATTTCTCTTCCTGAAGTGATGTATTTCATATCATTCACAGAAAATTGCAGGGTTTTAAGATTCTTATTAATAAGAGAAAATTCACTTTCTTGTAGGACTGAGAATCCTAACGGATAAGCCGGGATGAGGCAGGAAATGGAAGAAGCATCTCAAGTGTTTATTAATAATAAGCAGAGTATAAGTGCCTGAAAATATTTTGGTGTTCCAGGAAGACAATTAAAATTAGATGGGGACCTAGAGCTCATTAAGAAAGATGAGACTGATCATACTGCACTGTGCCTCTGCCCCCAAAGAGCGTAATTTCATTAAAACTTGCTTTTTATAAACCTTTCTCTTAGCCCCTTGTCACACAAACCAAACATATGCAAACATAAGACATCCCCTCTCTATCTTCTCACATTTCACATTTTATAATGGAAACATCAATTCTTATCTCAGATTAATGTCTGTGTACACAGCAGACTAGCAAAGTCTCCAGACTAAATGGATCCATTAAAGGTGACCCTGTTCTTATGATGAGATGCAATAACCTCTGTCTATGTCCCTAGACAGGCCATGTCATCACAGATCTAAAAGGCTTGCTTGCAGGCTACAGTTGTCCCAGCAGAAAAAGTAGCAATATATCTCCCTGATAACTGATAAGTAGTGGTCTTACAATCAACTGCATAATTTCACTATTTTAATTCAACAGTTACCACATTTTACCTTGTATGAATCTTGTGAATTACCAGAACCTATCTGCAAAGTCTTGTGCTGCCAGAAGTGTATTGTATTCACCACTACACACACAAACATGCAGATACTTGCAAATTTCAATTGTCAGAGTACGGTGTTGGCAACAACTGAAAATCATTGCAGTGTGATGCGTTTTTTAAGGTACAGCTTCATACTGCTCTTAATCCCATTGAACTGCAGTCTGCTTCCAAAGTGCTGATCCTGCTCTTCCTTTCTCCCAGCCCTGGCTCCTGTCCTTGCATTAGCAATCACATGCCCACGTGGTGACTTGGATCAGTTCACTGATCCCACGGGAAATGCATCCACATCCTGTTGGATTATCCTCCCGTGGCAGCAGTCTCTGGGTGTCATGCAGCTGGGACACCATGTGTGTGGGAGGGAGGGAGGCCAGCACATCCCATTCAGTGGTAGTCCACAGTTAGCTCAGATGAGATAGAAGGTGAAACTCCATCCAGAATGTCCTGTATGGAGTGGGATGGTGGTACCAGCTCTTTCATACCACAAAATCCACCTTCTCAGCTTGCAGCAATAAATGCTCCCAGCGGTGGTTTAAGCCCAGAGCTGCTTTCCCAGAGCAGTCAGTCTTTACAGAGCAGGTACAGAAGCAAACAGTGGAAGCATGACTTCTCTGCCACTAAACCTCTTTGCTAGGTAATCAGAGACCCTCAGTACTTAGGAAGACAAGCCTATGGCTTCCCAGCCCTAAAAATTTAACACCTGAGAGTGAAAAGCCAGAAATCACAGATAGCCCCAAAACTGTGAGTTTGTTATTTTGGGAGAGTTTCTATTAGGAAAATAGATTACAGGTTGCAAGCTGTTTTCTAACATTTGAAGCTACCATTATCCCCACTGAGTATATGTATGGGACAGTTACTGCCCATAATAACTTTGGCCCCACAAAAATACAGGTCCTGGGCATGTGCCTTCCCATCTTCCCATCCCACAGCCTTCTAAAAGTAGTTACCCAATAACACACGGTGCTCTGACATGCTCCAGCCATCTTCTACCTCCTCCTGCAGACCTCCTTTCATTCACAAAAATCTGCTGCAGCCTCCCACTTGTACCAGACCTTTGGCAAGATCCCAAAGCCTCACGCTCCTTTGGTATCTGCAGTTGCCAGCATGGTTTTCCTCACGTCTTTCTAATGAGAGCAGGCTTCCTGGGGATTTTAGACTGAGCATACCTCTTCTTCCATCCAAGATAGGGGGTACCTGATGCTTTACTTGCAAAGAAGAGCAAATTTTGCTGCTCCACATCAGCACTGGTGGTCTTTCCTCCTCAGCCGTAAATTTACAGGGGGAGTTCTGGGATGTAGGCTCATATTAACATTGCAGTGGAGTAGCAGAGATGCACAGATTTCCCATCCCACTGTCTCCTGACAGCAGGGGGATTTGCCTCAGCACCATAGCTATTTGTGGAAATGATAAAGCAGGAAATACAGAGATGACCCTGCTAGACACTTTGTATACTGACTTACATGGCATAATTGCAAATTTCTGCTCCAGTCAGTATGCAGAACTCGTGTAGCCAGTCTTCTTCCTGGATCAGGTTCTAGTTTCTTACCTTAATACTATGATTGTCTTACACATCTACTCTCAGTTTTGCTCATTTTGTTTCTTGCACCTAGAATATAACCTGCCTCAAACAGCACCTTCCTCCCAAACTCTCTTGGTGCAAACCATGACCTTCCCTGCCCTTCTCTTGAGAAGCTCTCCAGTGCCAACCCACCACCTACCTGGATCAGATATGGAAAGGTGCTGTAGCTACGTGCACTGAGGAGCACAGCCAAGAATACAGATACCAGGGGAAAAATTCTAATTAACTTCATTTTGATTTAGCTAACTTCTGTAGATATTATTTTTAAAGCATTTCAGTTCACATTCAAATGAAATTCCAAGCTTACAAGAACTGTATATGAGGATGAGGGAGCAGCATCTGCTCAAAGATTGTGCCTCCCAGTACTACCTCCTCCTTCAGCACTGCATCATTTCATGTTAACTTTATCAGAGGTGGAAACCACACATCTTCCCTACAGTGATCCTGAGCTGAAGTTTTCTCTGGTTCCCATAAGACAGACACAATGGAGGACAGAGCAGGAAGTAACAGCTCTGGGGAGAGGGATCAGGGTGCAGTAGTCTTTGTACACAGGTCCTGGGCTCCCACCAGAAGATCTGGTTAGAAGTGCCTCAGAAGCTGCCATTCAGTGACTCCTAACTCCTCCTGTCCCAAAGCTTTGGCACACAGTGTCCCAGATTCTCCCACTTCAGTCCTTCTCAAGATATTTCAGCGTGCTATGCCAGAATAATTCAAATCTCTCCTCCCAGCAGTCCTGCCTCCCAAAGCTCTCCCATTCGAGTCACAACTCACTGCAAATTCCTTCTACTTTGAAGACCTTCTCAAGATCAGTTCCCTGAGAACCCCTTCACATCCTGCTCACAGTCCTCTCTGCCCTTGCAGCAACAACATCCACAGCCCCACAGGCTATGGAGGTTCCCTATTGCCCTCCCAATATAACAGCCCTATACCCAAAGCTCTTTCCTAAGCATGCCTGAGTCTGACACTAAAGTTTGCAGGATAGCTCAAGAACCTGTTTCTGTATATGCTTGAGAAGACATCAATCTGAAAAGAGTAGCATTTAGGAGAGGTCTAATACTGAATGTCATTCAGGAATGAGATGCGCTTCCAGGGAACTCCCTTAATGGACTGTATCCAGTCAGCATGGACTCACCAAGTGCCACCTCAGAATGCCGGGGCTCCTTCCAAATTTGTTGATTGTGGCTTTCTTAGTAAAGATGGGTCTGGGATGAGCTTGGGAAGTCACCCAGGAGGCAGGAATCCGAAATCTGTGTGTACTTAGTCTGTCAGGATCAAGTGTACATTCAGCTCAGATTCTGTATCCACTTTGAAATAATCTTTTGCTGTAGTGTGTCTACATCTCTGTATTTAACACGGTGCTGTTTTCTCTGGGGATCAGTGTGCTGTGCCCACAGGAGCCTATTTTGCTTTGTCTGACTGACATTTTTTCAGTTACAAAGTCTCCCTCAAACCTGCTTGCAGCTTTGCTTCTTAGGGCAGGGTTTCAGGGCCCAGGTTGTAGTCCTGCGGTTAAACTGGATCAAGTGCACAATGAAGATGTATGCAGTGATTTTATCACCTTTTACAGTAAGAGCATTGAAAGCTGCAGCACAGTCGACTTTATTCTTGTTCTTTTCTATTCTTCAATATCCAAGTCTGGGTTTATAATACCACATAGATTTTTGACACTTTTAGCAAGTTTTTAGAAGTTTTGAGGAGGGATGACTCCCACCAGCAGTGCCAGGGACCATCTCTTGTTTAAATCCATCCACGTATTTTCACTTTCCAAAACATGGAGCAGCCATACGGGCTTCAAAAGCAATACTGATCTACGCAGGAGGTATTTTCATAGGGTAAGCTGAAGCTTGTGACAACTGCGAGTAAAAAAATCATTAAGGGTGAGATGCAGGAGGGTTTTCGGGGAGCCCCCTCCCCCTTCCCAGCCTCTGCCGTGTATTTTTCTGCCACCTGGTGGTAGGAAAAGAGCGGCCGCTCCCGGGGCGGGAGGAGGGTTTGCTAGAACACTCGAACTGAGATTTGAGGAAGCTTTGCCCGAGTAAAACCCGGAGTTAGCAAAAAAAAAACCAAAACAACAAAACTGTTCGTATTACCTAGAAGCTGTAGTCACAGACTGGTGCTCTGTTGCAGAAAGTCCGGTCTGGGAAGAGCAGATAGGTCCCTGATGCTCTCCAAGCTATCCCAAGGCAGGTTGGAGATGGCTCAGGGCTTCTTCCCTTCGTCCTGTTTCTGCTACGCTCCATGAGCTGGAATTAGGTGGTACAGAGCAGTACCCTGAGTCTGCCTCCCACCAGCAGTGCCAGGGAGCAGTACCCTGAGTCTGCCTCCCTCCACCAGAGTGGGATGACTCCCACCAGCAGTGCCAGGGAGCAGTACCCTGAGTCTGCCTCCCACCACCAGAGTCACAGCAAGTTAAGAAAAGGAGCAAATTCATCACCTTCATGCTATGCATAGTCACTAGTCACTGGGAGACCCATCTGCTCTAAAGCTGGTGCAGTGGAGAAATGATGAGTCACACTTGCATTAAGTGCATGAAATAAAGAACGAAAACAAAGAAAAAGCAATTGTAACAAAAACACTCCCCCCATCCCAGCCTAGTTTGCTGTAGCTTAATCAAGAATGTGATGGTGAATGGCCACAGTCTGGTCCCAGACAGACAGAGGAAATGGTCTACAGCAGTAACTTCTTTCCCTGCTGTGACAAAAAATATAACTATTAGCCTTGCATTCCTGTTTGCAGAGCAGCAAAAGTCGAGGGTGTGAGTGTAAGGACCTGAAGGTCCTCTCACCCTACTCCCTTTTCCATGCTCCATTACTCAAGTGAAGTCTCCCTCTTCCCTATGCTCCCCAGGTCCAGCATTCAATGAGGCCCTACCAGCAATGGGACATTCGTGGCTCTAACTTTACTAAACTCCTGCAACAGGAACTTACTCCCCACCCTCCCCTGCATTCAAATCTCATTAATTCAGTTAGGTAGTTCCAGAACTGATCGCAGGCTCTGCACTGAAGTACCAGCCCAAAGGAGCTGCACCAATTGAATTAGCCTTTACTTGAAACATTTTTGTAAGATAAGACCTTTAGGAAACAGGCCTGCCCTTTAAGTAAAAGGCATTTCCAATTTTTACTGGCAAGTAACCATGACATGGCTCCAAGTGCACTGATATAATTTTTTTTTAAGTTTATCAGGCTGGAATAAAGTGGGGTTTTCCCAGCTGTAAGGACTAGATGTTCAATTTGGAGTAAAAATGCCCTACATGGGCTATGATGGAAAGAAGCTCTGACAGGAACATACGCTGCAGTCAGCTGAGCCTCACAGGAGGAGGACAAACACTATTGCACATAAGCAGCTGAAATTTCATCTTAATCTCATGAGGGTTTTATTTGCCACTAACAGGAGAAGCAGGTCAAACAAGGGGTTGCTTGAGAACAAGTGCTGTGAGAGTGCCTCACTATTTAATGCCTAGCTCTTGCATCATTATTATTTTTTCTTTTTTATTTAGCTATGCAGATTCCACAGCTTCAATTTTTATTTCCCCTCACCCCCAAAATACAGCAGTGGTTGTATGGAGACAGAACCACGTTCACCATAGCCTCCTTATGCGTATTTCAAGAAGGTCTTACAGCCCTTTCAGCATTGCAGGGAAAGACAGCCTTTCCCCCCCCCCAGTACACCTGCTGGAAAAGGCAAACCTACCTGAATAGCTTCTGCAGCAATTAGGCTTAATGTAGAAGGCAGTCAGTGAAGGTTGTTAACACTGCTTAAGACTGTAAAGCTGTGACTGCTGTGTCAATGCAAAAGGAATTAACATGTAGTTTCTACAGGATGTCCCATTGCCAAAGGCTTTAGGCTATGTATCTCATTGCAAGTGACTTTTCACAAAAGCACAAGTGGCTTGGCTTTCTCCTCTTCGAGTGTATTTGTGATTTGAATTGATTTAGGTAAGCAGATAGGTCCTGGTTTTCTCGTCTGCCTCTCCCCCCTGCAGTCAAAGCAGATGTTGAATTCCCTGTGACATTGGCTTCTTACCCACCTCTGGGCATTAGGTATTGTCTACAGAACTTTGACTCAGATGATGAAGGAGCACGGGACTAAAAGTTTAGCAGCAATAGCTGAGCACCCCTTGAATTGGGGGATCTTATGTTACCTTTGTACTGTGCTAAATTCCACACAATCTTGTCCTGCAGTGATGTCAGGAAGAACAGCAGTGACTGAATGAGGCTGGAAATGAAGCATCACTGATTGTCCTGAAACACCTGCCCAGGGAGTAGGATGATTTCAGCTGTTACTTCCCCTTTCATAATTTGTCCCTTTCCCTTACAGTTAACTGTAAGTCAATACTCTTACAACGTCTTCCATTATTTTGGTACAACACAAGTTTTATTGCTGTTTCTTATTCCAAACATCATTTGCCATTGCCTGTTTACCCGAGAGGACACCTCGTTAACATATTGAATTAAGAACATAACAGGAGTTAAAGGGGTAGTTAACAGGCACAACACATGTCCAGGTTACTGCTATGTGGAGCACAGACAGCATTTTAATCTGAGCAATTCCAGAATTTTGCTCCCATTCTCTGTAAGGAAGTACAGAAGAATTTAAGGCACATGTGACCTGCTGCTTTCAAGTAACAGTGAGACTAGAGGGGTCATGCAGACAGCTTGGCTTCAATTACTATTTTTTGGCAATACTTGATCCTTTCATCATATAAAATTGAAATGCAGTATAAAAAATAGATCTTTTCACAGGGTTTAGTAATGGCAAGTGCAATTTCAATATTTTAGTGCTATGGTATTTAAGCTTGAGGTACATAAAAGTGCAAATTCTGCTGGAGTTTCTGCAGGATACCATGCTCAGCAGAAGAAAGACTAATCTTTTCCTCTTGCTTCCCAAGAGAGGCTGCATTTTCAGTTAAAACAGTTTAACATCTCCCATGAGACTATTATCCAGAGGTGTTACTGATACCCCGATTCCTCTTACTGCAGGTATAGTTAATGGGATACCATAATTTACAAACACTCCTTGAATACACATTTTACATTTGAGACACAGTTTCATACTGCTTTTCACAGACTTGATCCTTTTTGGCTTGTTTCTTTTCTTCCTCATCGAGTTGGTCTTCAACCTCATTTGGATCCACGTAAGTGTAGAAATAAGCCATAATAGCAAAAATGATGCACACTGCCAACAACAAGGCAGCAAACAGCACATACTCTGCCCACTGTAAAAAAAAAGCATAATTTATCCATCAATATTTATTCCCCAACAGAATTATACCATTCTATTTGCAAGAAATTAAGTTAATTCAGCATGTGAAACTGAGCATACAAAACAAGTATCATATGACTTACAGGACTAGGTATTAGATGTGATTAATACATAAAGCAACTTTGAACTGAGGCCCTTTCAGAAGTTCTGTCCTCATTGAAGAGAAGTTCTGTGAATGCTGTAAGGTTCTAAAATATCTTTTTCCTGAAGGCATGGGAAAAGACCAAAAGACCAAAAGACTGAAGGACAAACTGAGCCCCTCCTTTTGGCCAGGTAATCTCAGTTTCAACTAGGTTGGCAGTGATCCTGCTTCCACTCAGGTCAGCAGTAAAAAGTTTCTACAGACAGCAAGTGTAGGCAGAGAGCAAGACCAGGAACTCTGGTTTCAAAGTCCAGCCTCTACCTGAAAAGCCTTGTTTCCGAAGCCCTCAACACAAGGAGGACATGGACCTCTTGGAGTGAGTCCAGAGGAGGGCCATGAAAGTAATCAGAAGGCTGGAGCACCTCTCCTATGAGGACAAGCTGAGACAGTTGGGGTTGTTCAGCCTGAAGAACAGAGAAGGCTTCAGGGAAACCTTATAGTGGCCATCCAGTACTTGAAGGGAGCCTACAAGAAAGCTGAGGAGGGACTGTTTACAGGGGCATGTAGCAATAGGATGAGGGACAATGGCTTTAAACTAGAGAAGGGTAGATTTAGATTGGACATTAAGAAGTTCTTTACTATGAGCGTGGTGGGACACTGAAACAGTTTGCTCACGGAGGTGGAGGCCCCATCCCTGGAGACATTCAAGGTGAGGTTGTACAGGGTTCTGAGCAACCTGACCTAGTTAAGAGATGTCCCTGCTCACTGCAGGGGTGTTGGACTAGATTTTTTTTTTTAAGGTCCCTTCCTACCTAATGCATTCTATGATTCATGTTCTTTCTGATTAATTTATCTGAAACCAGGACTGCCAGACCAGTTTCAAAGACAGGCTTTTCCTTCACTCAGATGCCCCTTTGATTCATTAGGAAGCACCACTAATAGTCTGAAGAAATTCTGTCCAAGCGCTCTTTACTAGGAGAGCCACAGCTTTCACACCCCAAAAAATTAGGTTTTAAACCAATGGAACCAGAAGGGATGCCAAAGACTGAGATATGCAGGTGAAGGTTCATTAGCAGTAAACCAAGTTTTAGTAGACTTTAATCCCATTAGGCTGAAATTCAGCCCAGAAGTTCAGCCTTTCCACACCAGGAGAAGCAATTTATTGTAAAGATGACAGAAACTGCTACTAGCAAGCAACAGAGCCTGACAGAACAAGAGCTGAGAAAGGCAAACAGATAAGAGGTAGAAACCTTTGTTGAGAAGGTATTTGTTCAAGTTGTTTAAAGTTTTGTGTTTGTACATGTACACAGACACAACTGGGAAAGTGCTGGGGAAAAGTTAAACAGACAATTTAGAAGAGGCTCCAGGAGACAAGTTACCACGCTGTTGTCACAACCTTCAACACTAGTTTCAATCCAAATATACTATGAAGATCCATAACTGTGTAACTTATACACTCTAACGAGATTATTCAGAAAAGCACTGGTTCTACAACTGACTGTTACACTTGTGCAGGTAACACTAACCTCCTGTATTCCAATGATAAATGCAAATCCACCATAATGCTGATGTTCCAAAGTTCTGACTGAGGATTGAGACATGACTCCCCCTGGGATTAGAGCTACTTTCTCACCAGGTAGTATCATAGCAGACCAATTGCCTCCGTGCTTACCTGTTCACTGAGTTTGGATGCTCCAGCCACAATAAGGACAATTATGTTACCAACAGCCACTGTCAGAAGCCATCCTGCCTGCAGCACTGCCTTCATATTAGATGGGGCCTATAAAAGTGAGCAGTGTTTAATTAAAGCTTAAACTTATTTTCTGATGTTTTCTACATTCTTTACATTATAACAAACACCAGTTCTGTGGGAGGCAAGAGGAGAATTTCTTGATTTTTTTTATTAAAAATTGCTAGAGAATTAAACAGGCTTGGAGAAGGCTTTGAGGAGCAAGAGATTACTAGCACTAAATATAATGCCTTTTACTTTGTACACCCTAAGTAACTAACAGACGTTTTACATCTTGGGCACACATGGTACACATTATGATGCACTTCATTTCTTCATTTAGACTAACAAGCCACATCTTACAGTGCTCCCATCAGTGTAGTTTATAGACTCAGAATTAAGGGAAGAAATACACACAACTAATAAGAAACGAGTTAGAAGACAAAATGAATTAAAAGTGTATAATTATTCTACTGCTAAGGACTGTATGGAGCAATTTGTCATGGAGATAAGGCATCAGTACTTGTTTATTTTATATTTGAGGGCTCTTCAGTTTGGTTTTTACAGCAGCAGTACAGTTCCACTAATTTTCAGTGGAACGTCACATGTGAGAAGGAGATTTCAGAACTGATAGCCAAGTTATATCAAAGGATATAATTCAGCATAGCTTCATGCAAAACATTGAATGTTAATCAAACAAAGTCAATTTACACTAGCCTACAGTCCTGCTAGAGAGCTCCATAGTACATAAGGGTCCAAACAAACCAGCAATATGGAACAACCACTTAAAAAACAATAGATCCTAGAAGATCTATTGATTCTTACCACAATGAGAGTTCTGAAGAGCAAAACATACCTGTGAGTATGAAAACTCCAGCCCAGTGACAGAGAAGACTACTTCTGCACATGTAAGAATAAAATATTGAGGGATCTGCCAAGCCATATGCACTGTATTGGGTGGGATATCTTCAGAATATACTACATTAAGCTTCTCTGCAGTACACTGAAAATTAAAATAGCACATTAGGACAGTAATAAAGAGTCTGTACACTGAAGGCACTCTCTAAGCACTCCTATATCATCTCTATGATCATATATACACAAAGTTCTGGGTAAATAAGAAATACTCTATATGAAGATCTGCATGCCTAGTTATAAAGTAATACTTTACAGCAGACTGCATGCAAATCCTTAGTGTCTAATAAAGCTAGAGATTTAAAGCCATTAGTGATGAACATGAGTTCTTGCATTATGTAATTGTCATAGACATTATTATTTTTATAGTTAATAATAGGTTTATGTTCTGTTTAACATACCAGAATTCTGTCATATGTACAATTAAGGGTTACGAGGGATAATCACACAAGCTGTTTTTTATTTAAAAGAAATATTGACATGGAAAGTAATTCTGTATTGTCCATCCAACATCACTGGCAACTCACCTCGTTAACAACAATTGTATAGGCACTGCCAAATTTAAGCTCCTCTGAAACAACTGAACAAGGGATTACATTTCTCATAACCATAATATCATATTTTCTGAAAAAGAAAAAACACACTTCAGACCATAGGTATAGACAATTATGTGTATTATATAGAATAAAAAATTCTATGTCCTTTTCCCAAAGACAAGTATGTCTTAAGTGGCTAGATTAAGGTAAAGGAAAATGCTTACCTGCCTCCTGGAAAGAGGCTGTAATTACTGGCAGAAAGAGGCATCACTGTTCCAAAAGAAGTTTCACCCATAGTGACATTGATAGCCTCAGGCAAATTGTTTATGAACCTTTAGAAAGCAAAACTGATGAGATGCTATACAAAATGCATATGTGTCAAAAAATACAGGTTTTACTTTTAATTATATTCTGGCAGCACAAGAAGTATCAAATCTTCCTCTTTCATTTTTGTCAGTTAATTTAGAAAGAACTTTAAATCACTTGAAGCATGGCTAATGCAAAAAAAAAAAAAAAACACCCCAACACACACACACAAAAAACCCACACCAACAAAAAAACCAACAGCCAAACACAAAACACTAGCTAGACCCACAGCTTGCTTTGGGTAATGTCAAAAGCAAGCTTCTACTACAGCCAGTAACAATTGCATCTGCAAATGGCAAATGCAGAAGCAGAGAAGTAGTTGGATACTTACTACCCAAGAATAAAAAAAAAAAGAGGTACAGACATGCAATCTGTGCTGATTGTCCACAGAGAAGTATAGACAGTGGAGCAAAACATACACTTCCAATTTTAGCCATATTATACCCAAAGTAGATATACAAGATAGCTTAGATGAACTGTGCCCCAGAAGTTCCTGCACCCCTTAAACACTGAGTGAAGTGTCCAGCAAGTGGGAAGTTCCTACAGTATAGAAAACTATCATAAGCAAGAAGTCTACCCAAGAGGCAGACTGAAGAGACAGTCACCCACCACCAAAATTTGAGAGCAAAACAAACTCTACCTGATGAGATTATTTCCTTCATCCGGTTTTGATGTGACCTTGTCAAACAGCTGGTGGAAGAGACCATTATCAAGATACTTTGTTGGCATCAGTGAACAGCTTAAATATGCACTATTGCATAGCAATGATAATTAACAGAGGCTTCAGAGCACGACCCCAGATCTTCCCTTTTAGGATCTTACAAGGATACATGTCTACTACAAGAGTAATTGTCAACTTAAATTTTAAGTTGGTAATCTTTTACTATTTTTTTAAACCAAACAAACAAACAAACAAACAATAGCCTGCCCTGCTTTTGACAGCTCACCAGTCTCACTAGTACAGCAGAGAGGGGGAGACAAAAAAGGAAAAGCTACCCAGAGCTTGCCCTCTCAACTTCACTCTCTCCACATAGATAGCTGCAAAGACATTAACGCATATCTTGGGAGTTAAGCAGACTTACCCATTCAGTAAGAATTGTTGTTTCATTACTTTGAATTCCAATAGTGTGACGTTCTCCACCTAGAAAGCTGATAGCTTCATCTTTAGCTTTATTTCCAGAAGTTATGTGTACACTTTGCAACTCAGAAGTCATAAAAGTCATGTAGCCCGTCTACAAAGACAAACAAATTGCTATGATTTTCCATGGAATTGCATATTTGCTTGCACCTTTGAGGGAGTGTTATGTGCTCCAGGGGGTCAGAAGCTTACACTTGTGTTAATTCTGAAGTGCCAGAGATAGTAAACATCTCTGTTCATTCTTGTTAGGTTTTCTACATCAAGCACTAAATTCATTTGATCTTTGTTTTATTAATTTCTTTAATTTTACAGGCTTCAAAGTAACAAAAGCTTCATGGAATACCGGTTACGTTTCCCTGTGCATTTCCTGATCCAGATAAATCAGGCTTACCATCACCACCAAGTAAAATTCTGTTTAGCTACAGTGGCATCACTAGAATAAGTTAAGATGCAGCATTTTCCAAACAGCAGCACCTCCTAAAAGATGGTAGTATAGGCTGTATCTTCATGAATTGAGTGTAAAAGGAGTGATTATTACCAGAATGTTTAATATTTAGAATATTCTAAATACATTTCATCATAATAAAATACTTAAAACATTAATAAGGATGTTAATGTAGTACTGAAAAAACCCTTTTGTTTTATAGGATTATAAAATGGTGTATGTGTATAATCCAAATGTACGAAACATTTGGATTATAAAATGTCTATAATAAGGAGTGAAGCATTTCACAACTATCATTTTCAGGTATGTACCATGATTACACCAATTCTCCATCAGCATACAATTTGGGTGCTCTTATCTCCTTGCAGTGCAGTTTTGATGTGAGGCAGATTTGGAGGAGAATGGAATAAGGTTTCTCATAAGTGCATGCAATTAGAGAACATGCTTTCCTAACATCCATTATTAAATATGTTCATCAGCTCCACCACATTTTTATGTCAGTAGGGCTATCAAGGTTGTGCTGCAATAGTCTGAAAAGGTTCTTTGACAGCAAAATCTGAAGCTTCATATAGGTCATGTAGCCACAGAAAAAGCTCCCTGTTCAATTAAGCGATCACAGTAAACAAGGTGACTTAGTGGAGCTGAATGGAATTTTATTGAAGGAAAGGGTATTCTTGATGTTAAGAAATGGCACCTTTTTAGCAAAAATGGCATTTTCAATTAGTTCAAAATCATTAAGTTCATTAAAGTTTCTTGAAAAAAACCTATTGGTAAAACAGATTATTTCTAAAACTATTGAAATAGATTTTCTTCATTCACTGTCTTTTCAGTAACAACTCATTCCACAATAATAAAAATAAAACAAGATTTTAAAAGCAATAGATGGAAATAAATCTTGAAAAGAACCAATTTTGAACCATAGTTAAAAGCCACTTTGACTTACTCCATTAGACTTTTTTTTTTAAAACTTGCTCTTCCTTATCTCCTCTTACTTACCGACTCCATAGATGTTACCTTCACACTCTGAAGATGAGGTTCAAACTGAACTGTCACATCATCAATACCTAGATTTATTATTTTGATCTGGGATTCCTCAGCTGCAGGGAAAACTGGAAGAGTTTTCTGTAGGACACAAAAAAGTAAAATCAGTGTCCTACCTTAAGTCATAGGAAAAAAGTACTATAATTACTGTGATCTTAATTATCTCATGATGAAGATTAGCATTTGCCGGATGATCTGTGATTGTCAGAAGAATGCAACTTTAATAGTTGGTTTTGTTACTAGTCTCACAAGCTGCCTTGCTACTGCCTCTACTGAAGAATCTCTCATCCCCAACAATGCCTCTGTGACCAGATGTCTTTCCTCTTTGTATCCAGCAACATGCTGCCACTACCAAGACCACTCTGCAGTTGTGGAATGGTCTTTTCACACATCCTATGACTGCCTGCATTCCCAAGTTTCCTTGTACCATGTTCTGACTCATTCTCTCTTAGCACAAGTGCTGCCAAACTGGACAGAAATGTATATGGGCACTGCTTGGTGTGAAAGCCAGATAAACTAAACTTCTGGAAATTTCCCTTCCCACAAGATCTAACAGTAAATAGCTTCTGCTCTTGCAGAAAATCAAAAGCTTCAAGAGCTGTCTATTTCCATTCTGCCTCAGCCTTTCCTCCTTTCCTATACTTTTGTTTGCTTCAATCTCTTTAGGTACATCACACAACAAAAACAGCTCCATCTTGATCTTTCTACAGGAGATCCTTGGGCAGCAGTCCAGGAAGTTACCAGCTTTGACAAAGGTTCTTTGTAATGCTAGTGTATATATGTAAAGCTCTGAACAGGGCATTCAGGCAGACACTCTAGATGCATCTATAACAGCTCAAGGCCAGACCCTTTACTTCCAACTTCGAGAGGCAAAGCTGAATATAAAGCTTGTTCACTGCTGGACCCAGGCATTAAGGAGAAAATTCTTCATTCCTAACTAAAGCTGTTTAAGAGTTGAGTGTCTTGCCTTGATAACACAAAGATAGGCAGGCACCTCTGGATAGCTATTCAGATCTCATAGACATAGGTGCTCATAGACAGTTTTATTATGCTAATCACACAACTGTAATATACTTGAATATTTTCCCTCCCTCTGCTTCTAAATTCAGACCAAAGCATGTAAGCATAGAAGTCTTGGCTCATTTTCTTTTTAAACACACTTTGTTCTGTATTAGCAGCTACATAATAATAGTAAATACTTGCACGTGGCTGAACTTACATCTATTTGGACTTGCACAAGGGCAGCAGCAACAAAAGCCAAAGATGCAAGGAACATACCAACAGTGATCTTCCTCAGGGGCCTAGTACAAAACACATATGTGAGTTTCAAGACAGATATCAATTCAAAACTTCAGCCATTACTTGTTTTCTTTCCACAGGGGAAAACTTAAATGGCCACAATTAGCACGTTATCATTCAAAGGGCTGATGCTACCCAAAGCATTCTGTTAAGATGGGTACCTCTCAATACATAGTAACATTATCAGGAAACCTTTCCTGCAGCATCTTAACCTGTTACTCTGCATCTGCTGGGCTCAAACAATAAGTGAACATAATTATTATATTTCCAGAAAAGTCTGATCTGGGTGAAGTAAAAAACCCAATCCAGTACAGTTGTTAGCTTTAAAACAATGAAAAAACAAGCTGTTACCCTTCTTTAAAAGCATAACTTGTGTCTGCATGCCTATGTTTAAACCAAAATATTGTGAAATATAAGTCAGGGTAATGTGTTGAATTAGAAGTCATCTACTGACATTCATTTAAGCTGTAAGGGTAAGTTTAAGGTAAATATTTTATTTATGGCATCATTTGCCACATATCAAGTGTCCATGAATGACAGTGTTTCCAGCACACACCCCTAATTTTTTCATAACTAGATGAAAAACCATCATAGCCAAATAAAAATTAGAAATGGATTGTTTCCAACTTGGAAATGCTAACCACTTCGCTACCAACATTAAAATAGTGTGCAGTACCCTCTGAAGCTACAAGTATCCAATGAGAGACTCCTCACTGGGACTGAAGAGGAGTCATCTTGCCTCAGGTAGTTTTAAACCCAAACCTTGACACACGCTAAGGATATATGTTATGTTTCTACTTATATTTTGGAATGGAAAGGAGGTAGACATGGGGGAAATGGAAAAAACAGCAGCTCTCCTGCAATCAAAAGATTTGTCCGTTAACTAGAAAATATTGTTACTTTATTATTAGTTTCTCTTCCTCTAGTCTGTGCTGCCTATACATACTGCTTGCAGTATTCTATACTTTTATTTTAAATTTCTTTCATATTTTAGCCTCATTTTAAATACACTGCTGTTTTCTCCTTAGCTGAATGCTTGTTCTTGTTACATTAGGGCTGGAATTGCAGCTTAAAGAAATCACTAAAATAAGCCTCTGTTGAAGTCAGGTAAGTACATCAACTTACGTAAAATTGATCTTGCACTTCTTGATTAAAGGATAAATCACAGCATCTACAACTGGAACCATTATTATAATCAGGATTGGATTCACAGTCTATTGAAGATGAACATAAGAAGGGAAAAAAATAAGTACTTTTCAAAATCCTTTTTTAATGAAGGGCAGTTAATCAAGCAAATATATGACAACTGTGGGAAGTATTTATAATTGACAGACAGAACATTGCTGTACCTGCATTTGGTCTGGCTGAATCCGAATAGCTCCCTGGTGAAGAAAAAAAAACACCATAGGTTTTAATATTAAAAAGACAACAAAATTGATCTGAAGAATAAATGTTAATTAAGAAAAAAGTAATAAAAAGTAACCTACAAAATTCCCATCCATTGTTGTGGCTTGCAGTGTCCATCTTGACCCCTTAAAAGGAGATAAAAAGTTAAATGTCACAGTGAATTAATCTTTTAAAGTTTCTCTTGGACTGTTTTCATAAGTATGTTGTTTGGAAAGACGTGAAATGCAATAATAAAAAACTAATCCAGCTTTCTATGGGAGTAGTCTTACTCTGCAATGTAAACATTTGAACAAAGTGATCTTTGTGGCCCATTTCACTTTATTTACTAGTTAGAGTGGAACATAATTTAGATGCAGAGATTAGCCAATATGGTAGGGACATCCTGTGCAGATCACTGCCATGTGCTGTGCATGGAACCCTCCCGAATGCCTTTGTGCCACCTGCATGAGTCCAAATGCCCCATACTGCTGCCATTCATCCTTCCTTCACACAGCCCAGCAGTGAGCAGCCAAGCCAAGGCTGGACCTGCCTTGAGCTCTCTGGCTAAAATCATGATCTAGGCAATCTGGACAAACTTCCTACAATCTGCCTTGGGTAAGGCAGATTTCATAAGATTTCATCCCCTCTCAAACACCTTCCTCATTTCATACTTCAATACTTAACAAGGAAAGCCCGAGTCTTGACTCTTCATGAGTCTTGAGCATTTAACCCACCCAGTGACTGAGAATTACCAGCTTATACTCCTGCTTGAAGGTGTGAGGTATTTATAACAAGTTCAAATGATTAAGCAAAGTGGCATCCAGGTCATTTCAGCCCAAATTCTCCAGATCATTTACACTAGGACACTACATTTCATCTCAACTGACAGTGGAAGAAGGATTAGAGCTAAGAAAGCTTTAAATTAGTTTCATCCTCCGAGTCCTGGCTGATAGAATATTTGGAGGGGCCTCAGTCACTGAATCCATCTTTGGCATGTCCAGATAAAATGAGCTTTCCCTGGATGTGGAACATCCTGTACTAACACGACTCAGTAACTACATCTCAATATCAGAACCAGATTAAAGAACTTGCAAAGAATTATTTTCCACCCTCCCATAGGCACCTTTTATGGCTGGTGACCTCAGAGTACATAGAATGACACGGTACAGCTCTAATTGTCAAGCCAAACAATTTGTACTTTACCTGCTGGTCAAAAAGTGCCCAGAACATGGGGAGAGGGATGTAAAGGAAAAGGACCTTCAACACCATCTTAGTCTGAGCAATCAGTCGTTTCTGCAAACAAGAATTACAGAAGAGATCAGAATGAGACAGTTGCAGACTGCTATTCCCAGCACACCAACAGGTAGACATCACAATGTTTATGCACATCCTAAAGTTTGTATGTTGTGGGTACTTCTGCTGATTTCTGTTAAACAGCACAAGGTCTGCTTGTGGGTGTGAGAAGAGCTGCCAGTTAAAGGCAGCACTGATATCAGAGACCTGTGCCTCTTGGCATATATACCAATGGCAGCATGATATTTAGTACTTAGTGCCACATTGTTCTAGGAAGGAGGCATTTGAACACATCATATA
The DNA here is from genome assembly GCA_013399075.1 of Chloroceryle aenea. Classification (NCBI taxonomy): domain Eukaryota; kingdom Metazoa; phylum Chordata; class Aves; order Coraciiformes; family Cerylidae; genus Chloroceryle; species Chloroceryle aenea. The sequence goes on from VWZY01011200.1 coordinate 394,888, forward strand.
TTGAAAAAATACATAAAAGCCAAAGGAAAATAAAGGGGACAGGCTAAGGTTTGTGCTGCTGGTGACAACAGGACAGTGTAGGTAGGAGTCAAGGGACATGGCTGGGGACTGTGGGACACAAGGCTTTGAGAGTCATGGTAAAGAGCTTGTGCTGAGGCCAGGGGTGATGCAGTGTGGATCTACTTAAGCTGAAATTCCCAAGTGTAATTCTGTAGTTTGATCAAGACAGATGTTATGGCCCTATGCATTAACCATGCACAGTCACCACTGTGCCCATTTTCCCCTTCTGCACTCATTAAACAAGCGTATTTCTGTTTGAAGCTAGTTTACTGAGAGAAACAAAAAGTTGACAGTGATAACGTCTGCTATTTTACTACCTCAAAAATAGGTGCTTGTATTTGTTCAGCAAGGGAAATAATCTTTTCTTCATCCCCCTTGAATTTCCCTGGGCAACCTAAGATCACACAAAGCATCAACTCACACAGCTCTGCATTGTCTCATAGGAGGTGCGGCAATAAACTGCACTCCCAGGGGAGCACTGAGATTTGGCCAGACCATGAGCCTCCACATGATTGAAAGACACAAAGTCATCTGCCCAGTACTTGAGGCAAGGGATCGGAGTAGACAGAAGAGAAGCTGAGGATCAGGGGATGTCACCACACCGGAGTGCTCACACAATACTTACGTCATACTTCTCACTCGCCCAGTCCAGCCAGTGCTCTCTCTTGGGGAACTCCTTGCTGCGATGCCGAAACCTGTTTTTGATGGCAAACTGAGGAGAGACAGAATTATGCCCAATAGCATTACGAATATTTATAAATGCTATAATCTGTTTTGTCATTAAGATGACACTCCTGCTTCTAGTGTTTAGAGGGTGCTTAAGGTAACTTCTATTAACTACTTCAAGGATCTAATGATATATTGCATTTAAGCCCTCACACTGCATATCCAGTGGAGTGTGCACGTGGGTTACATGAACCAAACAACTCTGAGCATTCTCTCTCAATGGGGGTGGTTGTTAGGAACAGGAAGACCTGCCTGCTTCAGACTTACGTGCAACAACAACAATTAGAAGACCATCGTACGCACAGGGTTTTGGAGCTGAATGGTAAGAGGACATTTCACTATGATAAGCTCTATCTTGCAGATATTCCAAATACCTAGACACTGAATAAATAAAAACACAGTCCCAAAGAACTCCTAAGAACTTTCTGCATAGAATAATATGCAAGGCTGAGCTGCACCTTAGGGGTAGCATGCTAAGAAATGGCCAAGGTCACCTATAGAGATTTCGTTTTGATCAGTGCTTACAAGATGAGCAATAGTCTGGGCTTTAACAAGCTGGCAGATCTGCATGAGGAATAAAGCAGCCCATAAGTGGGGGGGGGGTGGGGGAAAAATCTCCTGATATCAAAACTGAGGCACTCAAAGTTGAGACCTGGAATGCTGTTCACACAGATTGAGTTCCCTTCCCTTACAGGCTTGCACTGACATTAACCCCCCCAGTCTCCTTAATACAGTGCAGATCAATATGCCTCTGCACTGTAAATAACATTATTTTAAATAAGCAATAATCTTTTGCTGATAAGATATACAAGTAGCTTGCTCTCGACGCAGGTCAAGGCACATTTTTCTCTTACTACAACGCTACATAAAGGTGCACAAATGAGGAAGGAATGATTCCCAGGAGTTAGGATAAGCTTTTACATATCACTGACGTCTTATTTTGTTTCCTATGTGTATAAATCCACATATAAACCAAGATATAGATAAATAAAAAGGCAGAATCTGTAAGGGAAGACAGTAAAAACTTCAGAAGCTTTCCTCATATTGACATATTTCTGATCTAGGCAAGTTTACCAAACAATTTTAAAAATTGCTGCCAGGGGTTTAGACAATACAAATAGTACTTACTCCAATGCATTTGAAAACTTGAACCATTACATTTCCTTGAGGTCGAACTTTCTTGTACATTCCACTTCCAGCTATGAATACAACTACAATATGCAAACAGAAACCAAAACCAACTCAGGATTAATTGAAAATAGTGGCAAATAGTTTGGTATGGAAACTAACAGTCAAGGAGTTATATCAGGGTGGGAATAAGCCTTCTAAGGAGTTTTTTTTAATTATAATATTGCCTTTTGGGATGTTATTATACAGCAGAATAAATCAAATTAATGCCAGCAGATTGCTTCTGTTTAAGGACAAAGGACTAAATCTGGTAACTCCTAGGGTATATCCCCAGTGAGATGCTAGCTTTATTGAGGGATGGTCAAAACAAGGACCACTTGGGACCTTAGCTTTGGCCTTGCCATAGAAGATTGAGACAGCTTTACAGGCTCTCTCTCATGAGTCAAGGACACCACAGCTCACATTATGCAAGTACACGTGAGGCTCTGCCTGAACTGCAGGACTCAGCAAGGTTGCCTCAGGTCCTACACCCAGGCACGTTCTCCAGCCTCACCCTCCCACATGCAGGGCAGGACACAGGCAAACCCCCACAGCTGCCCTGGGTTGGGTGCACAGGCAAGATGGTGACACCAGTAGCTGGAGGCTCACTCTGGGTAGACTCCCAGTCAGGACCATGGAGGTCCAGGACCTCAAGGGGTACTATGGAGGACATCAGTATGTACCAGTTTCTAAGTCTTTGTGCTGCAGCAGAAAAGCTTGGGGAGTTACCCATAGCGCAACTAGTAAAAATGCAGGTGCTTGAGAAATACTGACACTACTATGGCACTTCTTCAGTGCTGGGACAACTACCTTATACAGTTCACTATTCTGGATTACTGGAAACTATCTGGAGATAGTTTCCAAAAGCCATGTTTTCTCAGAGCTCTCACACAACATTCAAAAGATCTTGTTTATACATGCCAGTAGCCCAAGAAATATGGAAGGTTATATAATGTAAAGGGCTCAATGGTATATTTGTATTTCTCCCCAGTCCCCGTAGTCTCTGATGGTGAATCAGTCTCTTCTGTAAAAGTGAGTGTGAGTGCCTCAGCTTAATCCCACCCCCACACACACACCCCTCAAGAAAAAAGTTCAAGTAAAAAACTGCAAAAACAAACAGGTACAGGTAGAGGCTGATACCTGGCGATTTCTACTGTTTTCTCATTGTTTGAAGATCATTATCATCAAATGATGTCTGTAACTGAAGCAGCGGGGTGAAAACAATTCCACTTACCCAAGGAGATAGCCATGAGGGCAGCAGGAACTCCAAAAGCTAGTGGGTAACATCGCTGTTTGCTATGAATGCCACACTCTTGAGCTGAAGTAAAAAGTAACATTAGATAAGTCTCAGGCAGGGCTCCCAGTATTTTATATGGAGTTTCTGAGTTTCTGTTCCTTGTATTCATTGTTAAACTGGGCGGGGGGTGGGGAGGGAAGGATCTGCTGACATTATTTGTTATTGACACTGTGGACGGTCGGTATCAAACTTATCTTTCATTATTGAAAAGGAAAATTATTCATCACAAACATCAGAATGGTTTAGGTTGGAAGGTACCTCTGAGGGTCATCTGGTCCAACCTCTCTGCTCAAGCAGGACCATCTGGAACTGTTTGCCTGCCACTATGTCCAGATGGCTTTTGAATATCTCCAAGGATGGAGACTCCACAATCTCTCCGGGCAACCTGTGCTAGTGCTTGGTCACCCTCCTAGTGAAAGACCTTTATGAGGTTCAGAGGGAAGCTCCTGTGTTTCAGTTTGTGCCCATTGCCTCTAGTCCTGTCACTGGGAAGCACTGAGCAGAGACCAAGTCTGTCCCCTTCACACCCTCCCTTCAGGTAATTAAGTACATTGATAATATCCTCCTGAACCTTCTCTTCTCCAGAATGAAGAGTCCCAGATCTCTCACAGGAGACTGACATTTAGCTTTACACTGAGAAGTGAAGAATCCTACTAAAATGGTTAAATACATGTTCTTGGTGAGAAAAACTAGATTACAGAAGTTTTGGCACAAGTTAACAAGCAAAGTGTAAATAACATACTCAGTGTAGCTTGCTGAAAAATTCTCAACCACCACCTCTGTCCAACCCACCCCATCCCCCCAGCAGGAGTCAATTATTTGACTTTATAAGCTTCATGCATACATCCTGAAATGATGCTCAGAGTACAGACATAGCTACTAACTACCTGGAAAAGTAAGACTAAACACGATGATTACCTTTCCACCATACTTCTATCAGGAGAAATTGTTTTGACAAAAAAAAATATTAGGTTGCAGTGATTTAGTTGTATTAGCCTTTTGTTTAAATGTCACAGGACATAATGGTATCACTTTCCTCAGGTGAATTAGTCCTTTTCACCAAGGTATTTCTCACCCTGTATAACCATGGAGGCAAACTGCATATTGTGCCTTATGTCCTTCCTTATTTTACCATCCTTCCACTTTGGGAAAGAACAGAACCTTCATCAAGCAAACATCTAGAATGCTTCCACACAGTCCATTTCAGTCAAGAAATCCAAAGCCCAGAATTTCAGATCAGTGCTTTATAGATTTATTCCAGAACTCACATGCTGTTTTCTTTAAGAAAGCAGCCTTCCTCAAACTCCTGCCAAGCACATCCATACAGCAGCATCTCTGTAAGCTTGCCACAAAAATCCATATGCACATGAATCAGTGAATTGTTTGCTTTTTGTATGTGATCACACTTTGTTATAAGCAGAAAACATCATTCAAAGATTTTAAATTAATTTGATTTTGATTAACATGATTTATTTTTTTTCACATGGATAAATGTGTTTCCATGTGCATAGATGCTTCTGTAGTTTACATGGGCATGCTTTAGAGTGGTCTCCATTTCCAGAGCAGAGGGGTCTCACCCACTTTCCCTTCCCAGCAAATGGTACAACTCTTTCTTGCGTGATGGTTTCATACGCATTCAAAGAGGTGCCGCAAGTTAATGGCTTCAGCCTCTCTTCAGATCTAGTACTGCTGATTCTGAAGGCAAGTCAAATCTCAGACTGGCTTGTTTTTGACCTCTTTGTGAGAAGCTGGATGACACGTGAAAACTTGAAGATGATTTTCCAGGTAAGTCCACAAGGTGTCAAAGAGTAAACCATTCATTTAAACTTATCTGGACTGCAAACCAACACTCACTCTTTACTGCTAACTATTTTACAAACAAATGTGTGGCCTTACCTCTGAGAATTGGGGTGATAATAGTAGATAGGAGACTTCCAGCATTAATGGACAAATAAAAGATAGAGAAGAATCTAGATCTTTGTTTTTCCTACAGTAAAAAAAAAGTTTTAGAAAGGCTTATCAAGAACCACAGTGATCAGCCTGGATTGAACAATCAGCAGCTCTGTTTGCACACTTCAAGAGAAACAGTTATCTACCTCCTTCAGCTACTCGGGAAACATTACAGCAATCATTTACTTATTTAGACATGTCATTAATGTGTTATAATACCCAAATGTTAGCAAGAGTACCTATATGATTGACAATCTGAAGACATTATTACCTGATTATCTCCAAACTGATCTCCCCCAAATGCTGACACACAAGGTTTGATTCCACCAGTACCAAGTGCAATAAGAATCAAGCCAGTCATGGACAGACCACTGGAACAAATTAAAAGTAAAAAAAAACAACAAAAAACAAAAAACAAAGCACTTTGTTTTCTTAAAGCTTATGTAAGAGACTTACACTATTTGAATTTCAATTCTTTTGCAGTCAGTTTAAGTTGTCCCACCCTTCATTAACCTGGAGAAAACACATACAAGATGACTTACATGTGTAAGGAGAGATTATCAGGAGACCCATCCCTGTTATCATCTGTCAGATCATTTATAGAGCTCACAGCCATGACTGCCTGCCCAACTGTATAGACAATGGACAAGGAGACAATGGTCCTGTTAAAAAAAAGGAAAAAAATTAGATATGTTAACACAATTACACATACAGAAACATAGAATTGTTTTGGTTGGAAGAAAACTTTAATATCAAATCCAGCTTTTAACCCAGACTGACAGATCGCTGTTAAACCATGTCCCTCAGCGACACATCTACATGTCTTCTAAATACCTCCAGGGATGGTGGCTCAACCATTTCCCTAGGCAGCCTCTTCCAATATTTTTAAAACCCTTTCTGTGAAGAAAGTTCTTCCTAATACCCCATCTAAACCTCCCTTGGCACAATTTGAGGCTGTTTTCTCGTCCTATCACTTGTTACCTGTGAGAACAGACCAACCCCCACCTCACTATAACCTCCTTTGGTTGTTGTAGAGAGTAATGAGGTATCTCTTTAGCCTCCCTTTCTCCAGGCTAAACAATTCCAGATCCTCATAAGACTTGTTCTCTAAGACCCTTCACCAGCTTTGTTGCCCCTCTTTGGACATGCTCCAGCACCTCAATGTCCTTCTTGTAGCAAGGTACCCAAAACAGAACCCAGTATTTGAGGTTCAGCCTCATCAGTTCCAGGGGAACGTTCACTTCTCTACTCCTCCTGGCCATACCATTTCTAATACAAGCTGTTGGCCTTCTTAGCCACCGGGCACACTGCTTGCTCATGTTCAGCCAGCTGTAAACCACTACCACCAGGTCCTTTTCCACCAGGCAGCTTTCCAGCCACTCTTCCTCATGCCTATAGCATTGCTGGGAGATGTTGTGATCCAAGTGCAGGAGGCAACACTTGGCCTTGTTGGACCTCATAGCACTGGCATCAACCTATCAATCCATCCTCCTGTGGACCTTCAAACAGATCAACATACCCACCTAAACTGGTGTTATCTACAAGCTTACTGAGGGTCCCCTCATTCCCCTTATCCAGATAATTGATAAAGATACAAAAGAGAAAAGGCCCTAATACTGAGCCCTGCAGGAAGTACACACACAAATAATGTAGACTTTTGCTCATTTAAAAGATGCTTATAAAAGAATACAAGTTATAGTCTCCACTTGTCAAAAGTTACTGTAAGACTGTCCACATACTTATATTACAGTATTTTTATTGTTTATTTTCATTATTATTTTAGCTAGACATGTTCAAATAAACATGGCAATATGACAAATGGATGCTGTAGATATCACCAGGTCAAAGGAAATATTTAAGTATCTTTAGTGGCTGCCTTTTTAATAAGCAGCTCAAGAATGCCAGTATCCTATTTAACATGTGAAGTTCAAATGGACTACTCTACAGCACTAAAGTATGCATTTTACACTGATATGGTTTTATATTTTAGCTGCAAGGAGTAATTAAAAAAAATAAAGATTTGCTTTAAAGATGGAAACTTGCTCAAAATATTGTTGTGAGGAACAACTTTATTACCCCACTCTCAGTTGTGTGCTAGTATCTTTAAGCTCAGAGTGGAGTGGGAGCAGCACTGAAGAGCACAAACTGCAGGTGTTCAGCTTGACTTTCCTCTGCCAGGAGGTGCCTAGGAAGGTTATATTACAGAACCATCAGCCCCACCCCCATGGCTTTAAGGTCCAGTTCTTGTTCTTATATGCAAGAACATACTCCACTTTAACATGGTTAGAGCTTAAGTACATGACTGCAGTTTAATCCACATTCATCCACTTCCTTGGATGGGGCTCCATTCAATAAACACAGGCCCATGTCTCCAGTTTGGAGGAAAAGTAGAAGAAATAAGATGCAGTGACATGAAACATTTAGAACTCTAATTTGCAGAAGCTGCAGTCCCAAATCCAGTACAGCTCATAACAACAACAGACAAGGCTCAAGGACTCCGGACAATCCAAATCTATTTGGCAAAGGCAAGAGACCCTCACAACAGACTTGGAGCACCCTAGCACAAGAGGGACAGAGGAAGCATCATTCACATCACTGACCAAGTTATTCTTGCTTTAGAACAAGGTTTCTCCATCTTAAAAATGCTCTTCCCTATAACAGGATAAAAATGGGACAACAGTGAATCTGCTATTTAGTGGTATTTAGAATTTTTTTATTTATAGCACTTCCATAGTGTTACTTTAGTTGCTAAAATCTTGGGAGAAAGATACCAGCTGAACTGAAATCTGAGCTGACTAGGAGAGAAATGTCTGGGTTTTATTTGAGGCTCATAAACATGCCTTGAAGACAACACTGACATAATTGACACTGCATAGATAGTTCCCAATTAAAAATTTATTGGGATTTCTGTACTATTTTCCCAAAGAACTTCACATCTAACAATACATGAGCAGATCCCAACATGCTTCTTGGCAGACATTGTACAAAGTACGTGGGCTGTGGAAGATTTGAGTCTTTCCTGTAAGAGTGCTTAACAGTGCTTGGCTAACCTCCTCTTCCTCTTCTCATGATAGATTTTTTTTTTTAATGAATACTTTGCTGTATTTTATGTCATCTATACATTAAACCCATTTTGTTTTCCAAAAGCATGCTTTTTTCTTGTCGAGTTTAACATTTTGGTTTTAAGCCCTGAGCTGTGCTACTGAAGTAGCAGAGAAGGGATGCAAAGCTTCATCTTGGTAAAAGCAAAAATAGATTAAGAAAACCAAACCAAACCACCCCCCCCAAAACTAACAACCCAACCCATACTATCTAAACAAGTGAGTACACGGTGCATTTAGGCTTCAATCTGCAAGATATCCATCTGCTTGCAAAGAGTTCACACCACTCAGACCAGCTCCCCAGAGCATGCTTGGCAGTGGTTGCAGCCCCTGGCTCCCAGAGGCTGTCAACACAGCAGAAGATGGTGCAGTTGTCAGCCAACTGACTGCAAAGGCAACATCATCGCTAATCTCAGGGAGACCTTTGACAAGTCAGCTAACATTCCTGACTCATATCCCTCCATAAAATCTTTATTGTGCTTTTTTTCAGGCAAAGTAAACACTATTAGAATCACATTATCAGTAAAGGACAGCAAGATCATGCTGTTGGAAATAATCTGGTTACATTTCAAAGCATTTAACACAGCAGTACTCTTCTGAGCTGCTAGCACACAGGTAAAACCCCAGAATTCATCACTAAAATGATGATTTGCTACTCAGTAAAGCCTTCTACTGAGATTTCAAGTTAATACTGAAATCACAGAATATTTTAGAATATATTCCAAGTCCCAGTTAATACCAGATATCTGTGTTCCACTATTAGGTAAAGAGGCAGTCTAATGTAATTATAACATCCAGTATCTATTTGCACAGCTTGGTGAATACTTTCCTTAGCTTACATTTTGTCCAGATGAGAGGAAAAACATTCAGCATGTTTGGAAAGCAAGCTACTACCCTTAACTGATTAGAAGAACTGTAACTTTTATTAACTTGTAGTGCAATTTCAGGTCTGTCAGAAATCAATTGAAGCCTCAAGTTTTGGAGAAGAAAAAAAACCAACAAAACCCACAAAAACCCCACCAAAAAAACACCCCACACCCACAAAAACCTCAAACACAACAACCCACAAAAAAAAAAGCAATGTACAAACAATCCTGGAGTAGCCAATACCAGCTCTGAAGCTGTTGTTCTCAGCTGCTGAGATGGTGATGATTTAAGTAAACTCACTGATCTCAGGTGAGCTTTCATGATTTTTTTTTTCTCAGAACAACAAAAAACCCAACAAAAAACACCAAACAAAACAAACAAATCACTCACAGAAACTTTCCCAGCCAAGAGTCTGCAATGATCGCTCCAAGAATTGGTGTCAAGTAGCACAGAGCAACAAATGTGTGGTAGATGGCTGTAGACAAGTTGTCATCCCATTGCAGAAAGTACTTGAAATACAAGACAAGCACCGCTGCAGGAAGAACAAAACAACGGGTTACAAAACCAAAACCAGGCCTGGATAAGTAATGGTCAGCATGAGGAGACATGGGACATTAGACATACCTCGCATGCCATAGTAGGAGAACCGCTCACAGAACTCATTGATGATGATGAAGAAGATGCTCAAGGGATAGCCAAAGCAGCTTGGCTGGAGGCAAGAGACAGTGTGAGCTCAGAACTGCACAACACAGACTAACATCACTCACTGTGACCCACAGCTTGGGCAAGCTCAATATAGACTCAGTGGGAGTGAGCAGGAACTCAGTGGTTAGGAGGCTGTGCCTCTACTTCTGTGGAATTACACTAGTGTACCTGAACCAAAAGTCAATTCTCATTTTCCCCTCCTGATCCCCAATACCCTACAGACTTTTCATCTGCTCTTTGCAAGGGATCTCCAGAAATGCTATATTCGACCTTCAAGCATTTCACTATGCACCTTTGAAGTCTTCAGCATCTAAACCTTAGAGCAATCTTGTTTCATATCCCCCCCAAAATGGAAAAGGCCAATATTAAAAAAAAAAATTAAACCCTAAATCCAACAAACACCCGATCATGCTAAACGCCTACAGCCCACCACAGTTATAAGCCTGGGGCTACTTTTAAACATCTCCAGTTGAGACAAACACTTAAGCATTTTGTTCAAACAAATCTCTCAAGAAAGCTCCCTATCCTTACAAATATTTTACTTGTCAAAGAATCCTTCATTTCTTCAGACTTGCTGATAGAACTGACTTTACCCCTAGCCTAAAGTGACACGGCCTTAACTGTCAAATTTACTGAGCCTTCAGCTGCTCTGATTAACATCTCCAGAGTCACCATCATGCAGCTTGTGACATGGCTCTCGCCATTGAGACAAAGGGAACAAAGCATATGTCAGATACAAATCTAGCACGGTCAGTAGAATTGCAGGTTTAACTTCTGATCACTTTTCTTACAATGCATACATCACATGATTTCTATTAAAATTGCTAGGGAGTGCAAGTTGAATATAATCCTCCATTTTTATCTTTTAAACACATGTTTATTTCTGCAAGTTGCAAAACTCAGGTTCTTAATAAGCCTCACAACACCCCAGAAGTAAAACAGTTACGAAACTTAAGCAGCCCAGAAAAAAAATTGCATTGTTTGTCCTCATGTTATGAGGGCTTAGGAATCAAACTAACCCGTATTCCATGTGAAATGGAAAAAAAGTTTGCTTTGTAGATCAAAACAAAAGAAAACTTTTCATGGGAAAAATCTTGCCTCACATGAGCAAATCATAGAGCCCATGTCTCTAGCAAAACCTCTGGCCAAAGCATTAATGAACAACACAGCACTTTGTGGACCTTGTGCTACAGTGAGCTTTTTGTGCTTGCTGCAAGATAAAGGAAAATGGAAGTGGCAAGAACATTGCTGACTTAGCCTCTCCGTCATGAGGGTGTCCAAGCAGCCTAAACAGCACTGATCTTTGATACCAGCTGAACCAATTATATAGCACACATCTTATGCATGGCTTGATATGCAGGCTTCACTGAAAGAATCTAACCTCAGCTGAGGCAAGTGCCAGGTGAGACTCGTGTACCTTTAGGACAACCAGATTTTGAGGCCTAAATAGAAATTTATCATTCTTAACTACATCCTCTATGGGCAGCAAGATGTCAAAGACCGACCATCTACATGTATCCAAAAATTGGATAAAATTCACTTGAAAGTGCCTACTTCCCTCACATGAAGATAGCAGGAGAACCTAGATGACTGCCCCAACTTGGACACAGCTTTTGGTTGGCTGGAGTTCATATAGAAGAATGCTAAGCCAATACAAATGTTCATGCTCCCAATAAGGTGGATGGAGCACCATACCATGAAGGTTTATCTGAGCACCCATTAGATATACCCAAAAGGTTTTGATTTCAGTAGTTGTTAGGTCAGCCCCTGAAGCAGTAACTCACACTGTACAACTGGTTCCTGACAGTGCAATTTGGTATAACCTAGCTGGGGAAGAGAGCATGTCCCCACCCAAAGCAGGGCAAAGTCTTCCTGTCTGACCTGCCTACAGAGAAAAAAGGGACAGGGCAGTCCTGGCCCAGGGGCTGGTGGGACCCATCCCCACCAGAAAAATCAAAGATTCACTAAAAGTCTTTCTGACCTTCTTGGGGTTCTCACAAACTTCCTCGGTTTTACACCATCACACTACCCAACAACTTAGTAAGAGATTATTATGTGCTCATCTAGGGAGGTAACAAGCTTCCACCAAGGCTGGGTTTCTGTTTCAAGCCACCAGTCCTTATGTGCCTGGCAGAGATGTCCTTCATTCACATGCCAGCACAGCAGCCACTGGTGGGTTTTTACTGGCTGCCCCTGAACTGATGTGGATCTGCAGGTCACAGCTGGGGCTGAGCATGAAAAGGGGCACACAAGAGAAAGTTACAGGATCATTCTCAAGGTAACAAACCCTCTGTTTTTCCTAAATGCCTCAAGCAAAAAGAGTATGCATTTATGCCTTGATAATATATGATCTATAGTGTTCTTGTTCAAGAGGATAGTATAATGCAAAATATCTGTTGCATTATAGATGTGCACACATACATATTTACTGAAACATTTTCTGTTGTGATCCTCATTGGCCAGGAAGCACTGGATCCACCACGGAAGAGGTGACAGGTAACCTGAAGGTCATATATAGTGCTCTCTGTAACCTTCCCCTGCCCTGGGGATGCCAGGCACAGGTCTGACATCACCCCACTGCACAGCTTTGACTTTGCCCGCTGAGGAGGCCATTACACAGTGAGAAAACTGCAGGGAAAGTCTGTGGAGAAAGACCTTGAGAGATAAGAAAAGCAAAGGCAGAGATGGGATTGCTGAGACAGGTGTCATTAACAGTTCAAAGATTCAAGAGAAAGGACTAACCGAGAGGTAAAATAGTCCAGAGGGAGAGTCAGTGGATGAAGAAGAGTTCAGCCACAGGAAGTATGGGCTCTAGGGACACTTCTCCAACCAACCAATATCTGCTCAGTCAGATATTGCTCTTCTGACATTCTATCATCATGATGAGCACACTAATACTCAGCCAAGATTTAATAAGTTACTGGGCTACTTTGTGTTGGCCAATAACTCATTTCATACATTTGAAGTATACTTATAGGATGTTTTCTTTTATAAAGTTAACCAAACAGTGTAACTCAAAAAGATTCTGCATAGCAACTTTTTAATAGGAGAAGAGAATACTTACAGACTTGCCCTTACTCATACTTTTCACACCTGTGGAGGGGGAAAAAACACACAGTTAGTGGAGACTACAAAGTAACATTCCTTTAAAACCACTAGAAGACACGTGAAAAAGTTCATCTCAAAACACAAACACAGTGTTTGTGTTTTGTTCAGGGTAAATTCAGTTTGTTAAACAGGAACTTTTCATGCTGCAAGGAGTTTATTAGGAAAAACAACACTAGAGATAGCTTTTTGCTTTTCAAGCAATGCACACACTTACATACACTCCCAGGGAAAAATCAAAAAGGACTGAGAAGAGAAAGCCTCCTATCCTACTGTAACTGCTCACAACACATCATTCAAAGTAGTGCTAGACCACCCTACTACCTGCAGAAGATGAATCCTGTTTCAATTCACTCTCAAGGATGTTACCTTAAAGGCAAATCAAGAATAAGGAATAGACACAAGATTCCCTGCCAGGGTGGATGCCAAGTTCTGAAAAGGGACAAACTTCACATAGCTCAGATATAAGGAGGGCTGAATATATGTCCCAACAATATACAGGTATTCCTGTTACCTGGAGATTAACCTAGGAAGCCCTGGAAGCATAGGAGGGGTCCCACTGAGGTCACCAAGAGTAGATAGCTGCTTGTAGCTCTGAAATCACCTGCAGCTGCTCATGGCCTGTTTGCAACCCCTGGAAGCCCTCTAAGCAGTGTCCTCCAGGACCTGCTTGGCACAGGGAACAGGCTTGAAGTCTGAACTTGCACCATTTCAGATAAAGGCCCTGTGCCCACACAGTGGATGTCAGCATTTCCTATAAAAAGCCACATGAGCGAGTCCATTATCATTAAGATAAGACTGATTACAAGATGTGAACTTTGAAATCTGTGTTTGCAAATGAAGTGTGTCCATAACAGATCTCTATAAGAAAAATGTTTGCCAAGATCATTATTTAGTCCACAGTTCACAACAGATGAAAACAGCTGACAGCAACACTATAGCATTTGACATAACACCAAATTCAGTTTCAAAACTTATTAAAACAATTTAATCTGACCCTTTCCTTCACTGCTGTGGACAACTACTTTCACAGAGACAGTAGTATTAGACAGATACTTCAAGAATATCTTTTCCTAGAAAACAAGTAACATCCAAAAAGTGCTAACACAACTTCAGGGCACATGCAAATACCAGAGTCATTAAAATTACTGGTGATGTCCCTTATACAACTTCCAATGAGCAGATATACCAAAGGATAGCAAGGCATTAGCGATAGACTGTGTTCATAACTCCTTTATTATTTCCACTTATTGGCCTTTCCAGTACATGTCACACTGCCAGCTTTCTATAACATCTACAAGGAACATCAGTTTGAGCAGTTCACTTCTGTCTGTTAGCTAAGCCTTAGGAGAAGGTTTCAAGGAACTTGTAGCGGGTTGGGTTTTTTCCTTTTCAGTAGATAAAGGCATCATCTTTGCAAGAAAACCCTACACAGAGGACAATGTAGAGGCATTTTTTCCAGACTACAATGATTGACTCCGGTGTTTAAGAGACAGAGTTCTCAACCATTTTGATGTTACCCCTCTATTCTCCTTTTACAGCTATAATCAGGAAACTCCTGACAGCATTAAAGCCAACATTTCAACATAGGCACCTAACTGTCTGAGCAACTCCACTGTCAAGCAGCTTCAGAATTAGACCTACAAAAGCACAGAGCACCCAGCATTTTTCAACAGTGATAAATCTGTGTTTTGCTAATGCCAGGCTGGAGCAGTCCCTCTTTTAGGCAACCCCAAGTACACCTCACTCTCTCTCCACAGAGAATGACCTACAGAACGGCTCATTTTCACCACCAAAAATTTGAAGTTTCTCATTTCTCAAAATAAAGCACTGCAGAGTTATACACTTTACACTGTTTACAAATATTTCATATCTTAAAAGAATATAGACACAGAAGCCACTCTGTTACTGGCTGGAGTACTCAATCTAAATAGTTATTTAACAATGGGTCACTCCTTTCTATACTTGCAGGCAAACTTAGGGTACACGTTTATGGCCCTGACCCCTTCTCCAGCAGCTCCCACCAGTATGTTTCCCTGCAGCCAGAGACACTGTGGGATACAGCAGCTCTTGGAGCTCATGGTCCACACATGTGAGAGCATTGCCTTGCTCCATAGAGTCATAGCAGCAACTGCATTTGGTTAAAACACTTATGTCTGTGGCCAGGCTAAATCTCTACACAGCCATACTAACACCTGGGCTATTCCTGCCTCCAGAACAAGCCTGCTCTCCTGCCACTTTCTCCTTCCACTTCTGCCATTACAACCAAGCCCGTTGTCTCTTCTCCTTGGAGCAGCCTTTTGGCGACTACACAAGGATGCTGCTGCCAAGAGGACAAGTGACTCCAGGAGTCCCTGCTTCACACCTTGCTCTTCCAAAAATACACAGACATGGAAATCATCAAAGCAAACCTGATGTTACTTGAGCAGACAGCTGCACCAGGTTTCTCTCTCTTCCCACATCAATCACCATTTTCCCAGCTGGTTCCCTAAGCGAGCAAGATCCTGGTGCCCCTCTGGGCAGCAGCACTGCCGAGCTCTCCATGCTCATCACTACAGTTGCCTGTCCCCAGAGCACAGAGTCATCTGCTGAAGATGTAGTGGTACTTCCCCATTTTTGGGGTACCTCAAGTTCCCCCTCTATGCAAGACAAGGTTTCCCCAGCTCAGGAGCTGCTTCCTAGCAGCTAGCACCAACATACTCAGACACTTCAGGACTAGGTGTCCAGCAAAGAGCAATAGAGAGCTACACCACCACAGAGCATTTTTTTGTACCTCTCCTACTAGGTTTTCCAGTTTAGACCAGAACAAATCATCAGGATTAACTAGCTAAATAGGCTCTGCCCTTATTTAAATCTTCCAGACTTGTTTCTATGTATTTAAAAACACTGGTTAAATGAGCCCTAGGTAAACACTGGAGTGAAAAAGCACTATTTAACAGCTACAAGAAACACCCCCTTTAATTTGCATTATGATTTTAAACTCTACAGGCCTTAAAAGTTTAAGAAAAGCCTTGCCAGATAGGAGTTCAGGTCCAAGAGTTTACAGAGGGTAGCATATGTACTTGGCTTTCACTAGGGTTTCAAGGCAGGTTCATATGCGCTTGACGATAGCATTGCCAGAGGGAGAGCTGCCCTGAAGGAAGAGGGCTGATGAAGAAGCAGCAGCTAAGGATAATCCAGAGAAGCATAAGGCACCCAAAGGCATCTTCAGGCCCGTCGGGAGCAGCAGAGCCAGCACTGATGTCCCAGGACCCCTCGGCCGCACTGCCAGCTACTCGCAGCCCAACACAGACACGCGGGTCAGCAGGGCTAGCCTGAGGACCCCTCACCCCGTACCCAGCTCATGGGCGACATACCTCCCG
>VWZY01011200.1:417568-446588 GCA_013399075.1 Chloroceryle aenea
TAACATCTTTAAGAGAAAACATCATTTGACTTTATATATAATTTTTGGGGTGGGAAAGGCAGTGCTGCTATGGAAAACATACATGACTTCAGATGATACAGATGTGCACAGAGGAAGTAACATATTTTGAGTTCAGGTAATAGGACAAGATTATATCATTTTCTGGAGAGCATTTTCTGGTGCTGAAATTCTTCAAATAGAGACAAGAGCCTACCATCCTGCTGTTGCAGCCCCATTAGAAGTTTGCAGATCCCTTCTGAAATGGATTTTCATGTTATTTAGCCAGACATTCATATTTTTGTCATAGGATACAAAGCTTCCTTCTTTCTCTTACCCATAGCTTTACTGTATCTCACTCAGATTTAGATGAAAACTTTAGCAGCGGGATCTGACAGAATTTAATATGTAATTAAATTTCAATGGATTCATATATCTCTTTTCTTGTGAAGTCACTATAAAGTCAATGTTTGTATTTCATCTTAGAAATCTTGGTCCATTTTGTTGCTACTGAAAGATCCAAGTATCCAGGGCTCAAATGGATTAATTCAGCCCACCATGTTTTGAGGGGTCAGTGGGAGAAGACATTGGGTGGAAGGGTCACTGCAGTGGAGGAAAGAGCTAGAAGATGGTCTCATGGTGGGGGGCCCACACTAAAGGGGAGTAGGGTCTGAAGAAAGGGTCAGGAATATCTGTAGCTTGGTAACCTGGGTAGGTGGTCAATGAGGTGGTCAATGAGGTGCTTAAAAAGAGAGTAGCTTTTGTTGCCCCCTTACCTTCTTAGGTTTGGAAATCCCAGGATTTGCTATTACTTAGATTTGTTTACAACTCCTGCTACCTCAGCCCATTTTCCCCTTAAAGGAAGGGGAGATTTTGAAGAGAAAGAAAGATTTAAAACCAATCAAACAAACAACAAAAAACAACCAAACAAAAAACCCCAACAAACAAATAAATAAACAAAACCCAAACGAACTCAACAGTCCACAACAGCTTCTTGCTTCAGCTTCTGGATAAAATGCATTTAATACAAAGTTAAGGCTACACTCCAACACTACATAAAGCACCTAAAATTACATAATATATTTCATAAACTGAAACTGCACCACATCAATAACCTAGTCCTGCATGTCAGCGTAAGATGTTACTGGGTTACTCACTGCTTCCTCAACTTAATGAGTTTTCCAAGAATCAGTCTCTGATAGGAACCAGAAAGAAGTAGAAAATGAGCAGCCTATTCTCACTGAGAGATTCTATTATGGAGAAGGAAAAAGGTTTTTTAGGAAATTGCTAAGAATTTTACCAGAAAGGTTAATACTTCTTCAAAAGATGTAGTGAATTGTGTTCATTTTAGTTACTTTTGGAATTGTTTTTCTCCTAGGGACAGAGCTGCCAGGGCCCCGAGAGTACCAACAGACTCTGCAACCTCTTCTACAAATAACATCATAACTATAGTCAGAAAATTAATTAAAAGCAAAATCTGGGAGCTTAACAAGTGCTACTCAAAATTGTAGGACTTCTTCCTGCTCTGGATGCATTCAGAGTACACCCAGCAATTTCTTTCTTTTGTGTATGCATTATTCATATGTGTTGAAACATATTCCATCTGTCAGAAGCAGCTCCTGGAGACTTCAACATTCAGAAAATTCACAATCTATTAATAATAAAAAAAAAGATTGTCTATGGCCTTCTAGAACTGTCCTCATCAGAGAAGTAGAATCAGTAATATAGATATTTTAATTCTGTACTTAAATTTCAGTACCAAGAGCTATTCTGTAAAGACTGAATGATAAGAATCACTTTTCAGCACCTCTAGATAGAAAGTATTCTTGATACCCGCATCCAAACTAAGTCCTTTTCACCAGTATGACTTTTTCTGTCTTTGTTCCCTCCTCCTCTCAAATCACCATCTCTCAACCTATTGTCTGAAATACTGTTATTGAGGGAAGGTTGTGATGGGAAGAATAATTAAGGGTACAACATAACAGAGCTCTGGCAGTCTTCAGTTCTTCTGGTAAGTATGGCCGCTAGGTATGGAAAAGGTAATGGTCACAAACCCTACTGATCATTTTTATAGTGATTTTTAAAAAAGCACAAACCAGTAAATATAATAATCAAGTTTTGCCACTCCTAATTCACTTACTGTCCTGTGGTGGAAAAAGTTAGGAAAAAAAGGTAGCAAAATCCAGATCTTAGCATCCAGTTAAATCAAATGTAAACACTGAATATAACCATAGCAGTAGTGTATAACAGTTTTTTGTTGTGTCAGATGTCACATTTTGAGAATTCTGGTTATTCAGTGCTAAAAAAACATTGTCTGTAATAGCTGAAGTTTCAGTAGCCTTTGTAAGTTATTCGAACACATGCAATTAGCTATACAAAAATCAAAGTTGTTTTATCATGCTGCTTAATCAAAGTTTGTATCTTGCCCAATATACTGATCAATGTTTAATTTTCACTACTCTCTTGTCAAAGTTTGTAGAGTTTGTAGCTGTTTTTCTACTGCAAATTTTGTAAATGAGTGAGTTATTGAGAAAGAGCTGTTATTAATAACAGGCCTAATGTGTTAAAACAGGGATTCATCACTCACAGCTTTACTTCTTTCTTTGCTGTTGACCCACTGACAATTCTGTGAGTAATCTAAACTTCCCACAGGTTTTTTTTGTCTGTAAAAATGTAACAGTTATGAGTCTTAGTAGATATTAATCAGATTTTAACACAGACAATTTTATACTTCTTTACCCTAAAAATGCTATATATGATGTCACCTTGCATTCAAAATTGTCTAAGTCTTCTTATAATGAGATCATGGATTTAGCATATTGGGAAGTTTTAAGATCCTTCATGCCTTCTACATGAAAATACTTCTTTTAAAAGATGTAAAATTGCTCACTCTATACCACAGTATCCTATATTCACAATAAACATTTTCTAGAATTAATCAGAGAATCACTTTGGTTGAAAGAGATCTTTAAGAACATCAAGTCCAACCATTAATGCAGCACTGCCAAGAGACAGTCCCTCATGATGCAAATCCAATCCATCAGGGAAAGGCTGTGCAAGCAGAATAAATTGTTCTATTTTTTAGTTTGTCTGGAAACTGATGCAGAACAGATTAGCCTGCAATGTAGTGCTTTCTTACATATCAAGCAAGTATGTCTGGTCAAGAGAAAAGCTCTTTAAAACACTCCTAGGTAGTTATAGGTAAAAACTCTAAAAAATTTTAAAAAAAGCTTAAAATTGAAGGGCTCATTATTATAGAAAGGCCTTAAGACACAAGCACTTTAGTAACAGGCTATGAAATCATCTTCCAGAGAACAGATACAGCATAAGCTACACAAACCACTGGAACTGGAGTGGTTGTGTATCAGAACTTAGTCCAGGCTTGTCCTTCCAGAACTGCAGATGCTTCACATAAAGCAAGCAGTAGAAGAGAACCCACGGTTATCTGCTTCAATACTGGAGTAAAACTTATATACTCTTAAGTTATATATATGTTAAGCTTGTATGCCATTGTTAGAAAGCAGTTATTTATTAATACCAGTTTTTAGTACATTATCATCTTACTTTTTACAAATATAATACTGATCAGAAGTGCTTCCTTCGCCAAGTCCTGCTACTGTTGCAGTAATACCTGTCTCTTGCTTATGGTAAAATATCAAGCCTGTCCAAGCAGAAAAGGTTTATCTGCATCCTCTCTGTAAGAAACAGGAATCCCTGTTTCATTATTGTATGCATATCAAATAGCTTTGTATTTTGTGATCTCCTTTCTGATAAAATCAAGTTGCTTATTTATTACAACCTCTCTACTGTTTCATGTTGTGTCCCAGTAAAAGGCATCCACAGATATATTCATCCTTGTGTTGGAAAAGATTAATTCTGTTTTCTTTTTGAGAATATTTTCTCAAAGTGGATGAGAAAACATGGCCAAGGAACAAGGTGTCATCCTCTTGCTCCCATATCCATTCACTTCCAGTTCCAAGAGACAACAAGTAGTTCCTGGATTTACATTCTACTAAAATGACTTCCTTTTCTTTCTGTTATCAGACAACGTGATCTCCTAATAAGGCCTTTTGGCTATAGCTGGTTATGTTAATATTCACACCGAACTTTCCTTTATGGTTCACTTGTGAACAGCTGATGCTGGGCATCTGCCCAAGACTTGAAATACTCCAACCAGTAACCCTCGAAGAGCTTCTCTGGACCCCTGCAAAACCTTCCAGAAAAGGTGTCTAATTGCAGATTTTTCATAGGGCAAACATTGCCTTCTACAGAAAAAAATCCCGTATCTTTGGAAAGTGTGTACGGAGATGGATGCTGCCCCACCAAAGATCCTAACTGGTTTCTCAGGGTCATTAACGAGCAGGAACACAGATCTCTGGTGCAAGATGACCTTGGTAAGGATGGATTGAGATGAGAATTAGGACACCATTGTAGGACATGTGCATGGTTCAAAATATTTGTGCCCGGCTCACCTTAAATATGATGAACAGAACCATGACATAGGAATGATGGTCAAGAAGATTTTCTGACTGATGCTGACCACAACTATTTTCTGAGCCTGAATGCTGCTGACTCATGCTAGGAAAGGGGAGCTGAACACAATGAAGGACTTTGGCTTATTTGCGGGGAAGACTTTTTTTTTGGCCTGAACAAGTCCTCTGGACCTGAAGACAGTGGAGAACGGCAGAAGTAGGAGCATTTAGAGACTGAGCCTTGCAGATGGACTCGTGAGGAGAAAGATCAGTGAGCAGTCTCCCTAAAGGAAGACCTTATCTAAAGGAAGCCAAGGTACTGATCGAACCAAGCACAAACAGTATCTAAGGAATCAAAGAGCTGAAAATTAACTGGCACAAAAATCAGGCTGAAAGGTTAGTCGTGGCAGAAGTGATATACTGCACCTGATGTATCTCTTCCCTTCTCACGATCACAGATGTATTTTTCACTCCTGCTGTTACGCAATGCAGTTGTACATTATGAAACCATTGCAACATCCTCCTAACAGGCGTTGCCGTGTTTTGTATCAGGGTGAAGTTGGAATCATATTAATTGTTTGGGTTTTTTTTTATTATTAGGGATAGAGAGGTGTTATTTAACTTGGTATTTAAGTTTCATTGTAGTAACTTTTTTTTTTAATGTTATTTTTATTTTTTTACATCAGTCTTAAATGTTTTGTCATCAGGACCAACAGAAGCAACAGAGATGATAAAATACAGCAGATTTTTTATTTAGTGGCTCAGTTCTCCCAGTGATGATGTTCTCAAGAATAAAGAAGATTCTTGCCTGAGGAAGGTCAGGAAGCCAGATGACACTGTAACCTAACCCAATATTTTTCCCTCATATTTCACCAATAAATAAATAAAATATAAATCAGTTATTGTTAAATACAGGATCTGAAAAATTATTCTGATGACAATGGTACATCTAAATTGCATACAACACAAACAAAAAGGGAAAGGATAATTTGGTGCAAGTTTTGGGCAAAAATTTGTAAGCTTCAATGGTAATATAACACATCCTGATAGGAAAAGAGGGAGATCTGTTCATGTCTGAATTTATATACAATGATATAATTAGCTAAGGACAGAGTCAAGCTGATCAGTATTGTCTTAATTGAAAGGAATCAAAATTAATTAAAACAGGCAAACAAGACAAGTAGATTAAGAAGAGGGGGCTGAAACAGGTCAAATTAAAATGCTTTCTGTCAAATATTTAACTATTTGAGCAAAACTCCAATGTAATTTCATCATACGTAGGTGAGCTGCAATTTGATGAAAGGAAAAAAGAAAAAAGAAAAAAGAAAAAAAAAAAAAAAAGCCAAAATTTTCATAAGCCTTCTGGCTTATGAGCTCCTGGAAGACCACAGCTCAATAAATGACTTACATTCAAGAGAAGAACGAAGTATATTGTGGGATTTTTCACATGCTGATTAATCTAATTTAACTCACTTTTCAGTAGGGCCCCAGTCAGGTATCTGCAGCTTGAGCAAGAACAGTTATCAGACAAGAAACTGGAAAAGGTTTAAGCCTGTAGCTGTGCCAAGTGCATCATCAAATGGTTATAAGAAGTTAGAACAGTTAAAAAATGACAAATTAGGGCACAAGACACCTCACATATGAAATTGGATTGAGTATTTGCAGGCTCTAAGAATTTCAATCCAGGGTCTTGTTTCTTTTAACAGGATTAGACGAAATCCAACTTTCATGTTGCATGGACCAAATGGTTTAACTGTTCTTGTAGAAGCTAATGTGTACCAACAAAAACTGAGATAAAGTAGTTTTCTCACAACTGCCTTAAAGTTGGAGGCAGAGGAAAGGAATGAGATTGAACTTCCAGGTCATTCAAGACACCATTCTCTCAAACAAGCATCCCAGGCATTTATTCACTTGGAAACATTTCGAATTGTTTCAAAGTCTGGAATCATTAGCATATAATTGTTTATCAGCTGCTTCACTAGTGCTTGGTGGCTGAAATCTGGCAGCTGAACACAAGTCTTTTGATAAGTAACAACACGCTGTCCTGAATGAAGACCCAGTCAACAATAAGACAACTTACTAAAACGATAGTGTTAGAGACTGCATGCATTTGGTTCTTCCAGAACATTGTTATAAAATAGCCATAAACCAGAACAAGTTAATAGTAATTAACATTAGCATTTACAAATTTTGGCTTCAGTATTTAGACCTAAGAGAGACCCTTAGCACTGAACTACTCCAGACAACCTGAGCTTTGTAGCACAGATTACTAATACCTGAAATAAAGAAGCAAATAAATAAATAACATGCCCTTACTGTAGAGAATATATGACAGAAGGCACCAAGGCCTTTGGAATTCAGCGCCATTGATAGTGTTCAATGTAGTGATTAATAGGAATTAAGAGTCTGATGTGAATTTCTGTTTTGAATTTGCTTGGCTTCACCAACAAGTCTCTGTTATGTCTTCCTTAACCACATTAAAAAATCCTTGCAGAATCCACTATGCTCTTTGGGAAGACTGCTTTTGTATTGCACACCCCTTCTTGTTTTTCTGTGCGGTAAGTGGAAACACTCTTCCCCAGATCTCCTGCCATATAAGATTTCACTCTCTTCCTTGAACTTGGGGTTTTATGACCCTAGCATAAATTCTTCAGCTGAACATTTAAAAAACTTAGTCCAAGTTTCTGCCCAGCAGCAGAGTGGTTTCATAGTGGTTTCATAGGTGCCATAGGGCAGGGGGTAAAACCACCATGGTACATTCTGTTTACACCCACTTGCTGCATTAGTCCTATTAACCATACAATTGCATTAGGAGTTTGCTTAAGGGAATCTCTATGTTTAGAACAATCCTTAAATCCTTTTCACTGGTGCTATTTTCCAAGAGACAAGGTGTCCATTTAATTTTCATTTCCTGATCCTGGAAGTATGACTTTGTAGTTGATAACTCTAGCATACAATATTTAAAGGTCATAGTTTGGAAAAATGCACATCAGAGGGATCAACCTTTGTTTTCATGCAATTTAAATTGGCAAGGTTTAAAAAAATTGTTTCTGGAATACCAGTGAAAATATTGAATAACACCACTATAACAATACTTTTGTGAAGTCTTCTAGAAAGGAGGTCCATTTGATTTTCCATCCATGGTCTCTAAAAGCATTTGCCAGGCTGCCCTTCAGCCTATGGGCACACACTCTATTAGCATTACCCATTCATATGGAACCATTGTGTGGTGCTGGAGCTGAAACAGAAACACCAAGATTGGTCTGAATGAAATATGAGTGGGAATTGTTTATGTGAAAGCACGAGTAGCAGCACATGTTGAAGGAACAGCATGAATTGATAACCAAGGGTGTGATTAACAGCAATTAAACTGGTAAACGCTGAGGAATGTGCTGCTTACATCAAGACCAGGAGGCCTGAGCTTTGATAAGGCCACAGCAGCAGGATGAATTGTCAGCAGAAGACCTGAGGTCTGATATCATGAGGATGGCCACAGGGTTGCAGCACATTGTGTGTGCCAGTCCACTGCTTGTTATCCCAACAGGAAGAAAAGCTCTAACCATAAAGATACCAAAATGAGAAAACACGAACAACAGGTCTGTGTGATATAAGGGGGATGAGGTAAGCAAGATTATGATGGAAAATCACATTGTAATAGCTGAAGGATATAAATACCTGAATGACTGTTGTGGTTTAACCCCGTCTGGCAGGTCATGCCCATACAGCCACTTGTTCTTCCCCCAGCCAGTGGGGTGAAGAAGAGAATAAGAAGGGTAAAAGTGCAATAATTTGTGGGTTGAGATAAACCAATAATTACACACACACACACAAAAAACCACCAAACAAAACACACATACAAAACAAAGTGAAAACAAAGATAAACACACACCCCCCCAAAAAACCTGATAAACACGTGCTGCCAAAATTGCTCACCACCAACTGACCGATGTCCAGCCAGTCCTCAGGTAACTGCTGCCCTGTGCCAGCCTCCCACCTCCACAGCTTTCAATGCCACTATATATTATGGGAGATCCCTCTGGTCGGTTGAGGTCAGCTGTCCTGGCTGTGTCCCCTCTCAACTCCTTGTGCACCCCTTGTGCTTACTTGCCAGTGGGTGGTGTGAGAAGCAGAAAAGGCCTTGACTCTGTGTAAGCACAGCTCAGCAGTAACTAACACTTCCCTGTGTTATCAACAGTGTTTTCATCACAAATCCACAACATAGCCCCATATAAGCTACTATGAAGAAATTTAACTCTATTCCAGTCAAAACCAGCACACTGAAAATGTTTTCCACTGCTAAGGAAGATCCCCAGTGACATGGCATTTACTCAAGACACACCATTTCTTGTCTTCCAAGAGGGACTCCATCCTGCCTAGCCTGGCTACTTGAATGTGGGCTTCTTGGTGATTGTGAGCATGTGGGTGTGAGAAAAGATGACTGGGTGAAATCTAGGAGAGTCGACATGAGTGACTGAGAACATTTTTGTTTAAAATAAATAGTGCCTTCCCTTTGCTTCTGGTCTTGAGTTGAATTCTGTAACATTAATTTCCTACCGCCCCCAGTCAATGAGCCACAAAATAGTCTCTGGATTTACAGTTGCTGCAAAGGAGGAGGATAGCTCTTTGACCAGGACTGTTTTCTGTATAAGCCTCTTTTAGTTCTTTCTTATCTGAATCTTGTAATAGACCACCCAGTGTGGTGTTCACGCCAGTTCCATGGCAACAAGCATAGCATCGTCCCACACACTTTCTCTGAATATGGGGACTACGTGAATATTGTTCCAAAATGTCTGTCACGAGAGATGTCTTCTGAAGGAACATTTGCAGGCCGGCACTTTTTGGTCTACCCTTACTATGCCTGGTTTCAGTTTTTAGGTCTGTAGATACTTGAATTCATGACAGAAATATCCTTCCTGTGTGATTACAAGGGAGCTATTAAATCTATCATTATCTTACTGCAAAAACATGGTTTTGTCACTGCTTCTAAAGATAGAACATGACCACTTTGAACTTATCTCCACACTTAATTTGACCTTTGACCACCTGCCTAGCAATGAGGCTATATTGCAGCTAGCAAGTATTTCAACAAAATGTCCTAAGGTCTTTCACCTCTGTGAGGCTGATTTTTCCAATCAACATCTTAAATTCCTTAGCAATTTTCTGTACTTTAATTTCTATTTCCTCTTCTTTCCACTTAATTTTTTTTAAGTGTCAGCATTTCATCACTATCCTTGGTTTTTCAAAAAGCAAAAGCATTTTCTTTCTTGCTGTCATAGCTTTGTGTCCATCCTTTTTTAAGAGGCATTTAGCTTTTAGAAGCTACTTAATAAAAATGCTGACCCTATTAACTTTTTTTTGGTATAAAATAAAAATTTTATTTTAGGGTTACCTCTGACAGCTTGATAACGAGTATTGTGAAGTTTTGTTCACCAGTTCTTAGATGTGATGCACCAAACCCCAGTATGGTAATTATTTCATTATAATAATCTATAATCCAAATGGGCTGTGCATTGTTAGATACAAAGGTTTTCCACAAGCATATTGTAATAATTATATTTTACTATTGTCTCTGAGTCATCTTGCCTCGCAGATGGGCACAGCAAGTTAATCATCCAGTTCCGAGCTTTAATAACACAGTCCTTTGCCAACACATTGCTGCCTCGTGCTTTGCCAGCCGGTGCA
The DNA here is from genome assembly GCA_013399075.1 of Chloroceryle aenea. Taxonomy (NCBI): domain Eukaryota; kingdom Metazoa; phylum Chordata; class Aves; order Coraciiformes; family Cerylidae; genus Chloroceryle; species Chloroceryle aenea. The sequence continues at coordinate 427,720 of VWZY01011200.1, forward strand.
TTCCTTCATTTCTGTTCCAGTTCCTGTGGCTTGGAGCTATCAGTAACTCCAAAGCAGATAAGTTATTTTAGTGTAGGGTGTCACCTCCCCTATTTTATCTTTCTCAAGTAAATAAGTGATCTTTCTTGTCACAGGCCTTTAAAAAGTCTCAATAGTTATGTTGACAATTCTTCCATTTCACTAGACCAATTATAAAAGGCATTTGTCCCCTTACATGCCTTGGTATTGGTTACTATGGTTCAGGTGGCTACTAAAGCTTCACTAAATGAAACTCTGGACTAGTCTCTCCCTAAGCAACATTCAGAGAGCTCTCAGAGTTATGGAATGATCAATGAATCGAACAGTTTTGCTTAACTAAGGCTCTTTCCTTACAGTTATTGTACGCCCTTGGGAACTTCTTATCTCTGCCATTAACTGTTCATGCCACTGAAAAAAAAAAAAAAATCACATTACTTAACAGCTCTATCAGCTCTCTTAGTAGTTGGTAGCTTATAACTTTGACTAGAGCAAAATGACACAGACAATTTCTGTTCAGATTTTTCCAAGCCTCAGATTCTTTTTTTTTTTTGCAAATACTAAATGCCAGCCTGAACTTAGTTACTATCAGCGGTTATCAGCATTTCCTTGTGTATAGCCTGATAACACTTCTAGGCTAACAGACATCTGCTTTTCCACACACATTCGAAAAAATCTGATCTCTCACTCACTAATTTGAAAATGATGGCTGTATAAAGCTGGTAAAACATTATACCAGTTCTTATAATATTAAATGGAATCTAAATTAATTTAAAAGAATACTTATTTTAGGACATGAGCACAGTTCAATACAGTTTTACACTTCATGGAAAACATAAAGCACTAGTTTTCCTGAACTTCAGGAGATAGCCCTCATGGCAGATAGTAGCTTACATGTCTACTATTTACTGACAATACATCTTCTCACAAAGAAAACAGATAAAAGAAGAAACTGGGTATTCAAAGAAAGCTTTGCTGAGTTACTATACCAGGTGTTTTTATAAAGAGACAGGTTTCTCTAAAGATAGTTTTATTTTAAATAATTCCATTTAGTTAAATAGAAGTATTTATTATATTATGGTTAGGTTTAACATTGTGTTTACCATGTCCAGCCCAAGAACTAACAGCAAGACCCCCAAGACCACCTTGCAATTTACTTTTGTATATGCAACTGTGGCATCAGTAAAACAAAGCACGCTCAGCATCATGAAAAAAGGATTTTGAAGCACATGGATCAGAGAGCCCTGGTTTCCTGGTCTGTCTCTACACGCCTCATCTCTACATGCCTTAAGCCCAATTTGCCTCCTTGTTCCTCTGTCTCCTCTCCTCTGTAGTACATGCAGTTTTCTTTCCATAGTATGCTATGGAGTGTACCATCATTTAGGGAAAGTAGTCATAATATCACTGTGTTTTAGTTAAATGGATGCTGATTTATTGACTACTCTGTGTATGCTGCTTGGCCAGCTGGAGGGTCAAGCGTGGTTGCATTGCAGTTCTTCCATGAGCACTGCTATCAATTCAAAACTATCAACTCTGCCAGCCAACTTCTTCATTAAGCATGTAGAAAATTTGTATCTTCAGCCAGATTTGGCAAAGATCAAGACTGGCCAACACATTCAGAAGTTACAATGCAGAACATGAGATTGTTGGATGAATAGAATGAATTACATAAACACAATTTTCTTAAGGAATAGGCTAAAAAGGAAGAATTAAAAAAAACCCAAACAAACCAAACCAAACAACCATATCCACACCTTATGGGTGGGTAGGTGAAAAACCTGTTATTGTTTTGGTCTCTGGTCTTTCTGCTGTTGTGCACCCCCTCCCCAACCCCCTAGGCTTTCCTCATCTTCAGCTGCCTCTTCAGCTGGCCATAAACTCTACTGTCCTGTTCGAGGACTGTGCAGTCTTGCCAGCTCTCCTCTGATAAGAAGAGCTAGTCCCTCGGATAGAGGAACAGAAACTTTCCTTGGTAGCTCTGTACCTGCCCTGTTAGCTACCACATCAGACTCTCAGCTCTCTTGAGAACAACAGAAACTTCCCTTGGGAGCTCTACACCCATCCTGTGAGTTCCCACAGCAGGCCTGCATGAATCACCCTACTGGAGACCACCAATCAAAGTATTATTGAACCACCCTTAACACTAGAGCAGCCTAAATATTTTTAATATGAAATAATGGAGAAATAGCTTATAGTACTGTGATACATAAAGAAGAAAACTATACAAATAGTATAGACAGAAAAAAAGCCAAGAAACCAGTGTAAGGTAGACAAGCAACTGTATTTAGACAGCTTGGCTTAGTTAATTAATGTCCGCATCCTTTCATGTATAAGATGTAACAACTGTGTGTTACAGGTATATACACAGGTATCATTCCCTTAGTCTGTGGGCCACCCCTGTAAAACCTCCATTGAATTAATTAGTCCACGACTTCAGGCTCCATCTGGTTATGGTGGTCACCTTCTAATGCCTGATTACTGATCCCCATGTCCCAGCACTGGAGAAACTAGCTGATAATTGGCTCATGTGGATCATGTCTGGAATGATTTTACCTACCTCACAGCTCGGTGATCAGGTGTTTTCTGACATGATTATTTCTGTCTCTTCCCCTCCTGTTCCTGTGACTACTCTGCTGCAGAACAGGCTGCCTCTTTTGATTGTCCCTCCTGCTCTCAGAAAAAGCTTCTTCCTCCTTCACCTAATGAGATGACTTCAGCCTCTGTTGCTTCTCTTGACTGTTGAGGTGTCCAGTATAGTTGAGGTTGTGTCTCTGGTTTTAGCCAGGATTGTTTGCATGTCTTCAGATCCAGAGATCCTTCTCTTCCTCTCGAGGGTGCTGAATAGTGCTCGGTAAGCCTATGCCAGGCCCTGGCACAGAGTGATAAGCTGTGTCTCTGGCATAGCCAGGTCTTTTTTTTTTTTTCTCCAAATATTCTACTACTTCTTCAGATCCAGCAGTTGTTCAGGGGTGAAGTCCCACTCTGTCAGATGTGACAGCCCTTCTACTCATATTCTCCCACATACCTTTCTGCCTGAAACCATACTGCCTTGGGACATATTCCCACATGATGTTCCTAAATAGCTAGTTAACCTTTGGAAAAGCCAAAACCACACTCTTGACACATGCTAATAGGGGTGTTTGGGTTACACAAGGCTGTTCAAGATACTAAAGGGTTGTCGTAAAAAGGGAGAAAAGATTTACCACACAGGAAAAGACCTTAAATGTGCTATTCTTCATTTCATCCACTGACTGATTCTTGGGAGGAGAAAAGGGAAAAAGTGAAATTGTTAATTGTCCTCATGAAATGGTTCCCAAAATACAAGGAAGGAAACACTGCAGGGCCCAAATACCAGACCAGCATCAATGCTGATAATTTTACCATACCTCTCCCAGCAAAACACAACCATGTGTGACACTGCACAGCAAATGGCAAAAGCCAAACACAGTCTTTAACAATTTTTCAAATGTGATGAAGAGCAAAAAGAAGGGAGCATGGCATTGATCAGGTAAAACAATGCCAGGAATGAGTAAATCAACATTATGACCCTACGGCAGTGTGATAAGGGAAAGAATCAGATAAGCAAAAGTGACAAAACTTGTGGGTTAAGATGAAGACAGATTAACACATTAAAAAAAAACCCAGAACAAAAAGAACCAAACAAACAAAACAAAGACAAAGCTAAGAAAAACACATTATGCAAAAAACTGAAATTGCTAACCAAAAGCCAGCCAAAACCCAGTCAGTCCCAGCATCCTTGACAAACACTGTCCACAGTTTTATGGTTTTTTTTTGTTGAGAACACCACACCAGGGGATGGGAAATAACTCTGGCTATTTATGGTGAGTTAGCAGGGCTGTGAGACATGCCAGGTGCTGGTGACCTCAGGCTCAAGTTTTCATTATGGTTAAAGACAGGGCTAGGGTTCAGAAAGCCACAAAGCCTCCAGCTCCAGGGACACTGGTGCTGCAAAAGCCATGCCAAGGGGACCACCGCGCCGCACCAGCAGTGCTCCCTCCGCACCTTCCTTTCTCCTCTAGGCCACGCATAGTGCTGCGGACCTGTCGTGGTTTAAGCTCTGCCAGCAGGTGAACACCAGGCAGCCGTTCGCGCACTGTCTCCCTTGTTCCATCCACATACATCTTAAAAATAAATCGATAATTAAAGTGAGAGGGTCTCTCGTGCTAAGCTAAGCTCTGGAGTAGCCATGGGCTACTCCATGGCTACAGCCATGGGCTGGCTAGAGCACAGATAGGAGCTCCACCGGGGCCTAGGTGGGANAGTCGCCCCGGGGTAGGCTTGGGTCTGTCAGGCCCGGCCCGGAGGAAGGCCTCCCCTAAATGAGAGGGGAGAGTGAACTTTACAGGGGGAAAGCTGAAGCAAGGACTGAGAGGAGACATTTTAGGGGTAAAATCTGAGGTAAAACCAAATAAATATAATTACTTACTTTGATGGGGTGAATTGGGGATAACTTGGATTACCTAAAAGAAAGGAGAGGCAGTTGTCACTGCACCAACATTGCTCCCTCCAGCCTTTCTCACCTGGACCACCCATGGTGCAAGGGATCTCAGCCTCAGGCTGCCAGGCCTGGGGGCTGCACATTAATGTTTGTGGGACGTTGCATCAGCAGTGTTGGTGATGATAGTGTTGAGTGACTGTGAGTAAGAATCAAAGGCCAACAAGGCAGATAGGGTGGTAGTCTGTTACAGACTGCCCGTCCAGGAACAAGAAACAAACAAAATATTCTAGAAGCAGCTGGGAGAAGTCTCAAAATCACTACAACTTGTTCTCATGGGGGACTTCAAGTTACCAGATGCCTATTGGAAATACAATAAAGCAGAGAGGAAACAGTCCAGGTCTCCGGAGTTTGTGGGAGAGACCTTCCTGACATAGCTGGTGAGAGGAAGGCTCCCTGCTAGATGTGTTGTTTATGAACAGAGAAGGATTTGTGGGTGCTAAGAAGGTTGAGGCCAACTTGAACATAGTGATCATGAAACAGCAGAGTTCTCAATTCTTAGGGAAGTAGGGGGCAGGGGTTGGGGGTGGTGTCAATAAACTGCCACCTTGGGCTTCCAAAGGGCAGACTTTGACCTGTTACGGAGGCTAGTTGAGAGAGTCCCATGGCAGACTGTCCTGAAGGGCAAAGGAGTCCAGGAAGGCTGGACATTCCTCCAGAGGGAAATCGTTAAGGCACAGGAGCAGGCTGCCCCTATGTGCCATGAGTTGGTAGGGAAGATGACTGGCCTGGCTGAACAGGGACCTTTGCTGGAACTCAGGAAAAAAAGGTAAGTCTATGGCCAATGGAAGAAGAAAACTCAGGGAGACTGTGAAGATTCCATTAGGCTACTATGGAGAAAACTAGACAGGCCAAAGCCCAACTAGAACTGAATCTGGCTACTGCCATAAGAGACAATTAAAAATGTTTCTATAAATACATTAACAGCAAAAGGAGGACTAAGTTGAATCTCCATCCTCTATTGGATGCAGGGGGGAACACAGCGATCAAGGATAAGGAAAAGGCCGAGGTAGAGAATGGTTGCTTTGACTCAGTCTTCAATAGTAAGACCATTTTCCTCTGAGTACCCAGCCCCCTGAGCTTGAAGGCAAGGACAGGGAGCAGAATGAAACCCCCATACATGGTCAGTGACCTACTACACCACTTACATACAAGTCTATGGGGCCAGATTGCATCCACTCAAGTGTACTCACAGAACTGGCAGAAGTGCTCATCAAGTCACTTTCCATCATTTACCAGCAGGCCTGGCTAACCAGGGAGGTCCCAGTTGACTGGAGGTTAGCAAATAAGAGGCCCATGTACAGGAAGGGATGGAAAGAGGATCCAGGAAACTNAGAGGCCCATGTGCAGGAAGGGATGGAAAGAGGATCCAGGAAACTACAGGCCCGTCAGCCAGACCTTGGTGCCAGGGAAGGTTATGGAGCACATCATTCTGAGTGCCTTCATGAGGCACACACAGGACAACCAAGTGATCAGGTCCAGCCAGCATGGGCTTATGAGAGGCAGCTCCTGTTTGATTAACCTACCTCCTTCTATAAGAAGGCTGAGGATGTTATCTACCTAGACTTCAGTAAAGCCTTTGACATCATTTCCCGCAATATTCTCCTGGAGAAACTGGCTGCTCCAGGCTTGGACAGCCATACACTTTTTTACTGTATAAAAAATTGGCTGGAGGGCCGGGCACAGAGAATGGTGGTGAATGGAGTTAAATCCATCTGGATTGATGGCCTGAGGCCAGTGGTGTGAGGTTCAACACGGCCAAATGCCAAGTCCTGCACTTGGGTCACAGCAACTCCAGCCAACACTACAGGCTTGGGGAGGAGTGGCTGAAACTGGTAGAAAAGGACCTGGCAGTGCAGGTGGACACCTGGCTGAATGTGAGCCAGCAGTGTGACCAGGTGGCCAAAAAGGCCAATGGCATCCTGGCCTGATCAGAAACAGTGTGGCCAGCAGAAGCAGGACAGTGATTGTCCCCCTGTGCTTGGCACTGGTGAGACTGTACCTTGAAATACTGTGCCTGGTTTTGGCCCCTCACTCCAAGAAGGACATTGAGGTGCTGGAGCTGGTCCATAAAAGGGCAACAAAGCTGGTGAAGGGAAGATATTACAGAAGGAATTATTCAGGAGGTAAACTCCCAAAATTATACTCTTCGCATATCTAAAACCAAACCAATATATTAGAGGGTGTATTCTGTCCTATAAATGCATCACATAAAATTATAAATAAAATGTATGTAGACTTAAACACATGCTAATCATTACTACTGCCCTATGTAAACCTATGTCAGCCTATTATCAGCTGTATTTCACTCCTTTCCATAGGCCACCTTTCAGCAAGAAGCCACTAGGATGTACACCATGTCTATTGATACATCGATAGAGAAATCTTCCTGGATGGCAGTAACAAAGCATTCCTACAGCCATTTCCACAAAAGAACAAAAAAGAGAAAGCATATAGGGTAGAGAAGAAGAAAGAGGACTGACTGTCTCCTAACACAGCATTATGGTCTCACTGTCTAGTATTTCTCCCCATTTTAGCCTTTTTTTTAAATGAAGTTTTAAACAAACAGGAATTTTGTTTCAGAAACATAACAAGATAAATGGAGAAAGTATCCAGCATTTTACTTTCAGGAAAAATGTTTTTGAAAAACATTGGATGAATAGTGGCAACAGAGGAATTTCATGCTATGATACAGAAAATGACAGTAACCCTTCTCTCGTAAGGAAAAGATGATTTCTAGTGTCACGGGATGAAAAGTTTTGAAGACTTCCTAATATTAACTGTACTGCCAACAGCTTTTAGTTACTGTAACATACTACTTGAGTCAAACGTAATGGATTCAAAACTGACACGTTAACTAATAACGTAAATTCCCTTAATTGACAAGGAACATGAAATAAGCCCTAAAAGTGTCTGCATCTCATCTCATACTTAAGCTGCAAAATGCCAGGCTTCTTTTTTAATCAAGATTTCATCTTTCCCCAGTCTCAGCGACAAAGCTGAACCTTAAACCAGAGCACACAGTGAAAAAAGTAACTACCTTTTTCCTTTTAATATAGATGTAGTACAGAATGTTTAATTACAGCAGGACAGTGCTTCCAGTTAAATAAAATTTAAAACCTTTATTTCCCCCAAATATAAAATTACTAAATTAATGTCTTAAAAGAATAAGAATATGGAAAAAGCTTTAAATTATACCACCATTTACCACGGTAACCATGACCACCAATTACATACTCCATTTGCTTTGGCAAAAAAGTTGGTTTTTTTTTCCTTTTAATAACTGCATATAAACCTAACATAGCAAAGACTGTATACATCTTTATATTGCACTTATTTATATACAGGAATAAATGAACTGTGAAGTCTGCATATACTTGGAATGAGCAAGTTTTGACAATAAATTGAAAGCAGGAAGGGTAGGAGCTGGTATGAGTATTAAAAAATGCTTAGAAATGTAATACATTTATGTACAGACTGTACGGACTGTATTAACAAACAATATGTACATAACAATTTACTACTCTTGATATTTTAGTATAACTCAAGTGTTCATTAATACAGACCTTTGGTTGTATTTAGTTGTTTAATAAGATCTAAGTTCACATACCTCCAAAATGCAACAAGGTATAAAATAAAGCACAACAATTTGCCAGATGGTACAAAACCTAACATTGTCAGCTCCGTTAAACCCAAAAAACTAGTGTCTCTGTCTAGCCCCAAAATAGTTCTTGTACTTGGAATCAATTTCTATGTGCCATACACAAAAAGAACACCTGAATGTTACATATCTGCAAAATTACATCCCACAACACTTTTTTGTAATGTGCAAGTCATTGTAATATTACTTTCTAACGAAAAAGAGAAATTTACTTCAACTTTATAGTTTTCCAACACGCATTTCTGCAATGACATTGTGAATACTTTTAAACACTACCAGCAAGATTAGAAAATATACGTCTCCCTTACTCTAAAAGACTATGACCAGTAACTGCTATTTTCTAAGTGTGCTCAGACATTCGTATGAATTATGCAGCTTGCACGTGCCCAACATTTAGCTTCAAAATCATCCTGAGTTTGCACACAACGAGGCAAATCCACATACTTTTAGGAAAAACAAAACATAACAAAAACCCCAAACAGCGAACCAAACATACTTCCCTTTACAAAACAATCATGCAACTGAAGAAGAACTGGGCATCCCATGAACTGTTGTGCTTGTTGGAGTTCCACTTATGGCGTTGAAAATGTGTAGTGAATTAGGCATAACACTGGCCTTCTCTTCAACAGGAGTAATCTTAAAATGGAAAACAGGTATTTACCAAAATGGTACGAAATGACAGGAGCATTTATAAAACAGCTAACCAACTTCACGTCCTGCATACCAACTTAACTTCCCGGTACTCTCTCAAGTGCACAGAACTACTTTTTGAGGATGGTTACTCTTTTTCAGCCATCCTCTCCTAGATTTTGGAGGGCCGTAGTTATTTCTTCAACAGTGGCTCTCCTAATTTAGGCATTATGCTCACTACAGGAAGCCTGGATAACTCCTCTCATTTCTCTTGTTAACTTTCAAATGGAGTTTCGCAAGGACAGCAGCCTTGGTTTTTTGGTTTTGGTTTTTTTTGGCCTTAGAGGTACAATTTGAGCATTTCTGATCAAAGCACCAAAAAGACTTCATTCTTAACAGCTATAAATTTACTGATGGTAACCTTAGAAATACTGGAAAAAAGGAATGATACAAGGATAAAAGAAACTGAGAACAGAAGTAAAGAAAACTAATTACCATCCCATCTGATCATATTGGCAAGCAGAAGAGGAGAAAAAAGAAAAATCTGTTAAGATTCTTTTTCATAATTCTCGTAACACAATTTTTGCAGTTGTGTACAACCCACACTGTTATAACACAGCTAATAGTTTCTCCACTGATAGTAGAACAGATGTCGTGAGCAGCTCTTTTTCCAAATACAGTAATAGGCAGGCACATCAAGATGCCACTTTTAAAGATTTGAGTGAAGAGCCTCATGACTCTAAGCCTTTAGAGGAGTGATCAATCAAAAAACCACCACCCCAAAACCAAAAAAAACCAACCCGACACCACAGCATGTTTTGATTATATACAACTAATTACAATAAAAAGAACACAGTGGTAGGCTAATCATACACTTAACTGAAGTCAGTGCTGCACTTCCGTATTCTGTTCACACTATCTTACAGGTATCAGTTGTCTGCCCCTCCTTCTCTTTGTTTACTTCTAGAGAAGGTGATTTACTCCTAAAGTTTCAGGCATTACATGCTTTTTATTATTACCAATCTTTAGAAGCACTGATTTAGAAGGAATCATTGTAGAGCTTATGTATCTTGCACCAAATTAAAAGGATTCTTTCTCTTGTGTACAAATAGTCACTACATATTTCTCCTGCAGGTTCCTACATCTCTGCATAAGAGTTCCGTTTTTCCTTCTCCCGTATCTCCAGCTTGTCTGTACTAGATTCCCTTCAAGAAAACATGCTGGAATGTCTCCTGAAGTTATTGAACTCTTTGTTGCAAAAGTAAAGGCTTACACCTCCGAAATCTAAAGAAAAAGGGTTAAGCTTGCAGATCAAATCCCACCAGGAAGTAGACTAAAATGAGCTTTTTGGATCACTGAATAGAGACCCTGGTAACTGCACATGAAGTATAAATGACATATACATTCATGTCATTAAATTTGTTTTCTCTTTATGGTAGTCTTCCTCTCCTACAATAAACAGGCCACACAGATTTACTTTCTTAATAAGGAAGACTTAATTCTGAAGGTCAGGAAAGCATCCGCAGAAAATTCACAATCAGAAAAAAAGAAAGAAGAAAAAAAAAATAATCTCCTCAATTCTGTGATATGCTTATACTTCAATAGAAAAAAAACAACACCAAAGAAATAGTCCTTTTGTTTAAAGTATTACACACACTTTTGCTAGTGGGTTCACACTACAGCTATATTCTGAACGCTGGCATGTATAATTTAATTTCAGCACATACTTGTTCGTGCATTATTTCAGAAAGCTCTTTTGCCATTTCTCTGTAGTTTGCCTTCATTTCTTCTTGATATTCCAACTGATCTTCCTTTATAAGTCGTTCATTTACACCCAGAGCATGCCCACAAGCTTCAACAAATTGCCTGATTTAGATAAAAAAATAATAAAAAAATCTGTCAGGAATATAAAATCCAAAACATTAATTCAAAATGCCAGCTTAAAGTATGCTTTTAACACAATGAAAACACTATAAAAATTAAATGTTGTAAGAAATCATTATGATATCAGTCTTGGGAAAAAGTCATCTCCTCCTGTCTGTCCTGTCCCCCCCGTCCCCCCCAAAAAAAACCAAGCAAACAAAACCCAAGCAAGCAGATGAACAAACAAATGAAACAAAAACAAATAACTCCCCAAAAAACATACCTAAACACTTCTTTTAATAGCTTTACTTTATTGTCCGGATATCTTTTGGTGTTGGTGTCATCTAAGAAAGCTCTGGCATATGCTAATGGACCAGCATTAACCTAAAAAGTGTAAGAATTACAAAATCAAGTCAGTTCTCTGACCTACTGTCTTAGCAGTAAGTGGTACTACTACAGGTGTCCGATTCTCTTTTCACAGGAGAGTTCGATGATTTTTAAAAAGCTGGACTTATTTCCCAAGAAAACTGCTGGAGCTGGAACGTAAGAGCAGGAGAGGTCTCTACAGAACTCTGAGGGAATCTGTCCTGGCACAAAGAAACCACCTCGATGACGTGGTAAAGTAACTGCTGATATTGCCAACTTGTCAGCACCGTTTATGAAATTAGAGTGGGAAAATGAGATAAATCTACCACTCCTTTGTCTGCTTAGCTGTTGAAAACACTATCCCAAGCTGAAAATTCTGCAATAATTAGCAGAAATGTAACTGCTATTATGGCAGCTACGTGAAAAGTGGATGCAATGATTTCTGACTCAACCTTATTATTCCTTCACATTAACAGCAAGAGACCCCCCCTTTCTCATCTCAAATGCTAGCTTGAGAATCTGCTCATTCTGGAAGCTCAGTTTGGGGTTTTTTTTGGAGTTGTTTTTTTTTTTCTCTTCAACAAGACAACAGCTCATTTCAAATGACTATATTTACTGTTACTTTGATTTGCATCAGTTAAAAATAATAGAGTAGCAGTTTTGTCATTTGCACAACTACTTTATGTGTCCTATTTTGGTGAATCTGACAGTTTCTTTATGCTTCAAGCTCTTCCTTGCCTTAGGCACAGTGAAATGTTGCACAGTGGGATTTTCTATTACCCTCCTCCTACAGTCTGGCAGTCCCTCTTCATCTCCATAGGGGTATTACCAAAATACAAAAGCAATAATGACAGTGTTGAACCTAATGTGAGCAGACCTACATCTGACAAAATACACTCATTCGTCTCCATATGGGATGTCACTATTTTAAGGTAGTTTCAGCATTGCAAAAAAAACTGGTGGGGCTCAGACCACCATATAGATTCCAGAGGTGAAAATGAATCCTTTCCTGTAACTGTCCATAATCAGTGTTTATATGAAACACTTCTACTACATTTTCCACTCTGGAAATAACTGCAAACAGTGCATGTATTTCTAGTTTAGGACATTTGTGAATATACAGACTGGAAAGTAATGATAAAGTGTAACTCACACATTTTTTTAGGGACAGAAGCAAATGAAATAGCTGAATGGCAAATGATATGGTCCTACCTGAACACTGACACTTCCTTGTAGCTTCAGCTGCAATTTGATCATATCTACTTCAGCTGAAGAGCAAAGCTGTCTAAGTTCTGCAACTTTTTTACTCATTTCATCAATGGCAACTTCTATTGGATTTAAATCAGTATGGTGCTGGTACATTACTGGAATGCGCTTCTTCACATATGGAAAGCAATGTATAGCTATGGACAGAGACAAATGTAATATGGTTAGAAAAGAGATTTTTAATAAGGCATGTCGTGATAGAATTTTATGCTAGAATCTCATTTTGATGTAATTAGTTGACCAATTTAATAAAATATTATGTAATTAGAAATGCTACCAACCATACAGGGAAACAAAATACTGGAAATGTATATATGCATAGCTTTACATGTACTACAGCAAAGAAAGATCATTGTCATTAATGCTACTGACAATCACCAAGAAACAAACCACTGGCTCTTAATTCGTATGAGACTTGTAAAAAGAGTTACTTATCATCCATATTTCTCAGAGGAGAATAATCAAAATGAGCAAACCTATATTTCCTATTTCCTCACAACTATTATCTATGGAAGCTGATAAAGTAATTTATTTAAGTGGCTTTTATCACTGTATTAAGACAGTGATACAGAAGCTCACACTTAATAAAGACAAACCACAGAACAGTCTTTTTCTAAGAAGGAAAGTTAATTCCAGCTTCACAATTCTTGAAGCATAAGGAAAAAAACAACCCAACAAACCAAAAAACAAACAAACAAAAATTACTTGAGAATTTATCCTGTGAAGAAAACAATCTGAAAAACCCAGCTTGGGCTAAAAATACGAAAAGTATTTTAGCTGATAGCTATAAAGGACTGTAAGTGAAATGGAAAAACCCATACAGAATGGAATCAGGCCATCTGAATTAACAATTCCAGTCAAAGTACAACTTGTTATTGCACATTATACAGAAACATTGCCAAACACCGTAACTTTGAATTACCTCCCTTAAAAGTATAATAAAATATTTTATTTTCAGTGACTTAGACATCTTTAAAGTTTGAGCCTATGGGAAGACAGACAGGCACTCTCTCTCCCTTATAAAGTCAGCAAATGAGAAACTAAAGCATGGGGATTAGACCAAAGTCGCAATGAAACAGAGGCTGCAAATCAAACCAGAATGTGGCCTTCAGGCTCTTTTAGTGCTTTTAGCCAAAAGAACCAATGCTGTATTTTACACCTCCAACAGCTGAACCAATGTTGAGAAATCCCATACTCAGATCGGGAAGCATAATACCACCATTCTTCAATGTTTATAGCAAAGAGAGGTGAGGACAGAGAAGGGCAAAGTGGGATGTGCAGATAATCTATTATTAAAAAAACCCCAAATGCTTGTTAGAACACAGTCATACTCTCTCTTCTACCAATTCTTGGGGATGAAGAAATCACACAATGATATATGTATTCTCAGATGGTCATTTATGAGTGTTTGCATATCACACTTCTAAACATTATTTTCAAGTATGTAATAATTTTAAAAGGTTGTTTTGTCCAACAGTATTTTGTTACACTTTGCAGTTCTTGTCACTTTCAACAGTCATGCCTGAAATGACTTTAGACTACATTAGATATGAGGAAGAAGTTCTTCACTATGAGGATGGTGAGACACTGGAACAGGTTGCCCAGAGAAGCTTTGGATGCTCCTTCCCTGGAAGCATTCGTGGCCAGGTTTGGGTAGGCCTTTGAGCAGTCTGGTCTAGTGGGAGGTGTCCCTACTCATGGCACAGGGTTTGAAAACTAAATGATCTTTAATGTCCCTTCCAAACCAAAACATTCTATGATTCTATGAAATCTTCTAACATTTTTTTTTCTGATGAAGTACAAAACATATAGAGAAACCTAGTATCAAGAATTAAGTATATATATAAAAAAAAAAACAAAACCAAAAAAGAGCAATTTTCTTTTAAAGAAAATTTCCATTCAGTCAGTACCTGTCAAAATAGTTCGTCGCTTACACTGCTCTTCTACTCCTCCTTGTCTTTTACCAGCTTGAGTAAAAGGCATCTCAAACATAAAGCGACGAATGTTATGAGTCCTTTCAAAATCTGTTTTTCTTTCTTGCAGCTCTTTTTCTTCAAAGTAAGGAATTACATGTGTAACTTGAATATATGCATATTTTGAATCTAAATCCTTAGGATTTACCTTAAAAACATGACAAAAAAAAAAGATTAAAAAATCAAACACCTACATTGTGAATAAAATGCATTTAATTGCAGTTACACAACTTTCAAAAATTAAATTTATTCCCTTAACCTTTAAATTACTGAAAACACAGGAAATGTTAATGGTCTCACAGGGCTTCTCTGCATTCAGTTTAACTGTTGGGAAGACAATGCAGCTAGATGCATTACAACATTTTGTGGGATTTCCATCTTTTATTAACATTGATAATGGCAGTGTGCAGAACTGCAAACAAGAACATAATACATATTTATAGCCACAATTAACATGGGAAGGCACAAAAACACCTGATAGGACAGTAGATTGGAGACCAAGAATTGGTGGTGATAGAAAAAAGTTAAAAATAAGATTGTATATTGTAAATAGTTCAGAAACCACCTTTAGAAGGCACTCCTCCCAACACGTCTGTCTCAGCTCTCACATCCTCTGTGAGTCCCAAAGAACTGTACTGGCAAATGGAAAGAATGTACAGGGCAAATAGAAAGAAATTCTGAAGAATACAAAGAATTCTAAAGAATGTACAGGGCAAATGGAAAACTCCACTGTTCAGTTCATTCTGTTTCTAGAACTGGATGCACTGCTGTGGAGACCAGCTTCAGGGAGGTAGCACTGCACCAGGGAAGGGATCTGTAACCCTGGGGGATTTTTATCACCCTGATGTTTGCTGGAAAAGGATCATGGCGAGCTGTAGGCAATCCAGGAGATTTCTGGAGTGACTGGATGACAACTTTTTAAAGCAGGTAATAGACAGCCCTACCCAAGGGCAAGTGATTTTAGACCTAGTGGTGACCAACACAACTGAACATCAAGATTGGGGACAGCCTGGGCTGCAGTGACCGTGCACTGGTTAAGTTCACCATGCTAAGGGTTACAGGACAGATGAAAAGCAAAGTCAGCACCCTTAACTTTAGGAAAGCAAACCTCCAGCTCATCAAGGGGTTGTTCAACAGGACCCCTTGGGAGGCAGTCCTCAGAAAGAAAGGAGCAGAGCAGAGCTGGCAGATCTTTCAGGAGGCTTTCCATAGAGTGCAAGAGCTCTCAATACCCATGTGCAGGAAATCAGGCAAGAAGGAAAAAAGACCATCATGGTCTTTTTTAGCACCACTGCTGTACTTTCAGGCCGAGAAGCACAGAACTTTGTGATATTACTGGTAGAATAAAGGAATAGAAGAGATAGGAAAAATCACCATAAAAAAACGAACCTCAAAAAAATCTGAAGCCAAACAAAAGTTAAAAAATGGCTGAGGGAGGGAATGAAGGAATGCAGAGAATCATCTTGTGCAACATATATTCTTCTCAATGTATGGGATATTGTAGCCCTCTTCAGATCACTCATTTTGGAGCTTTCAAAGGAAAGAGTTTCCTGTGATAAATCTAGATTTAACCAGCTCTTAGTGTGTGAGCATTTTTTTTTATCCCTACAGTTTAAGCATTCATAGAAATTGAACAGGCACAGAGATTTAGGCAAAGGATAACAAGAACAACTGATACTGAATTAAAATGTTATTTACATATGATACTTTGCTCAGAAGAAAGTTCTGTTTCTTACTTCAGAAGAAAGTTTGGACTCTTGAGGTGCAGAAAAGGGAAGCCTTCCAAAGAAGGACTATGCATGAACTGGCAAGATGTGTTCTAACACATCATCATAAAACAAATTTGTTCTAAGATGCAGTTATTCTTGTGAGCAACAACAATACAAAAGTTAAGCTCTTTGGTCGTTCTTAAAGGTAAGCTTAGTAGGAGATGTTATTTCTCTCAGGCCCTTCAACAAGTAGAGCTTTTGGACACACATGTTTGTGTGCCAAATGAGTTAACAGTCAGTGATCCCATGGGATTTCAAGTGGATTAGTAGAAGTAATAGATTAGAATTTTTTAGAGAGAATAGATCATACTTTGCCAGAATCCTGAATCATTTTGACATTTTCAGATCCAAATTTGTCAGAGTAGAGTTTTTGGAGTCTTTGGGAGATTTCTGAGAGAGGTGTGAGTTTAGGCTCTTTATAGATATATTCCTTTCCATCTTCATCCTCAAAGAATCCCTAAAAAAAAAAAAAGTAGTAATCAAAATCTTGGAAAAAACCTCACACATTGGGCAATGATTAAGATGAACATAATGTGTGTGGTTCAAAGCAAATATAAACATTTAACATCGGGATTCAAGCAAATGTAAACAAAGAGAAAATAAAATCTAAGTTAAACAGGTTTCCTAAGAGAATAAAGAAAACCAGAAAAATGTAATTATCTACTGCAGAATGAGTGAAAGATATGGAAACACACAGTTAAAACTTCAAAGATTTGTTGGAATTTTATGGTGTGCCAAGCCTGTGAGATAACTTCTCTTCACTTTTATTTAAAAGTGAACTTTCAGCACTGTTTCACTTGCCAAAACAGAAATCTCATTGCCCAACAGAACTATCTGATTCATAAGTAAATATTTTGGCAATGTTTCACATAAAAATAACTTGAGAGTTTTCTTTATGCTACAATAAAAAAAATTATCCAGAAAATGAAATTCAAATTTGTGTTAAAACTTCAATTTTATGTTGTACTATATTGGCATATACTTCTTTATTTTTATTACATAAAACATCTGTTTTAAATCCATGACCAAGTGCAAAATAGAGTACATGGCAAGTGAAACAGGTCACTGGTTTAAAACAACAAGCCATGTCCGAGTTCATGTTTGAAACCAGAAAATAAATATTTTTGTCATAAACGAAACAGACAAAATCGAAAGGCACAACATATCATGTATAAATAAACACAGGCTAGATCGACTAAGATACCCACACCAAACTAAGGTGAAATGCAGTAGTTTTTACTGCATCGCTTGCTTGGTAAGCGGTTACTGTAATTACCTCAACATCTGTCTCACTGTCTGTAAACTGGTATTGCTATAAAGTTGTAAAAGACAACAGAATAGAAGTGAAGTTACACTGCTCAGAGTATTTGCAATTCTCCATGCTCAGCAGAACAATTAGCAACTGGGCTACGCATGTAGAAAGTGTTTTACTTGCTACTGCGTGACACCGCACCGATACATACGCATTCTAGACACAGATCAGAGGAAGTGAAGCTGTCCAGCACAGAGCCAGGACTGTTGTTGGAGGCATGCAATACCGATGCATAGAAAAAGAGTGATTTGTTCTCTAAATGGAACTTAATGTTACTTTTTTGAATTGCAATGGCTATTAATGCAGACCAATCTAAGAAGCAGCCTTGCAGACCACACTGTAGCACTACAGACATTAAGTCAATACATTGCTAAGAACCAAGGTTATAGAAAAACTTACCGCTGCCTTAAGGTAGTAAATATTAGAAGAAAAAAAAAACAAAAACAAGGCAAAAAATTTACTGAGGAAAACAAGGAAGAATTGTATCGGAATTGATAAGTATTTTAAACTATTGATGGCATTGAAATATTTCTTACAGAACACATTTCTCATACTTTTAATGCCATGGTATCAATGTAGATGATGGAATAGTATACCTTGTAAAATAAATGATTTTTTTCTTACTGCATAGAGCAGGCAAATGAAAATTAAATAACACTCACCTGTCCAAAGAACGCTACCCTGAAATAAGTTCCCAGCAGTCTCTTGCCTGTATGCATCACCTCTGTTACTTTACTGTATGCTCGATGAAGAGTGTCATATAAATGAGCAAGCCTCTGAAAAGTAAAACAATCATGAGATAAAAGAATAAGGCACAACTTTCCTGTCTTAACAATGATGGATATTTTATTGAACAGTAGGAATAGGTTATGCACTTGCATCAGAATGACATTATGCAGGATTATTTTTAAATTATTTAAAGGTTATTTTAAAAAATTATTTAAAATTAAAAGTTTCAACACATTAATATTTCAGTTACAATTTAAATACTCTTATTTTGTGATGTCCAATCTGTCATGCAGTTAGACTAGAAAAATTAGGACCTTTTCTCTTGCTCAAATTTACTTATGATGAATTTAGTACCTCAAAATCTCTCCGCTTTTCATAGATGGGAATTATAAGTTTATATATGTCGGCAATGAGTTCATAGCGTTCTGCCTTCCAGAGTCCATCAGCACACTGCTCCAACAATTCCATCAGCACATCCTAGATTTGGATACACATTTGAAAAAGTAAAACAATCCAGAACTTGTGAAAAGCACAGCAAATTATTATATTAAAATTCTTCCCAATGAAAAGGGAGATCTTGTCTCAAAATACAATTCTCTATGCATAGTAATTTAAATTATTGCAGCAATCAAAAATTCCTACAGGATATAGAACAGAATGGTCTGACTGTACACACGTGCTCCTTGTATTCATTGTGAACAGCATTCTACTTTTAGATACTCCTGACTTCTGAATTCTACATGTGACACCTGGGTGAGGAGAAGTCCTG
>VWZY01011200.1:446809-492033 GCA_013399075.1 Chloroceryle aenea
TTTTTTTTTTTTTTTCCCAAAGTGTTGTTTCCTTGGGGTTTCTTGGGTTTTGCACAAAGAACATGATTTTTAAGAGGCAGCTACAGATTGTGCATAGAAAGAAATATGAAGAGCAAAAGCTTCATTTGGGAGAGCTGACAGGAGGGAGGAAAAGCACACAACATTACTGGGCCACCTGTCTCAGTGCTTATTCATTCTCATGGGAAGAGGTTTTTTCCATATAACCAGTCAGAGTTTCCCTTGTAACCTGTGGGGACAGCCTCTTACTCTCTTATGGTGCACCTCTTAGAAGAGTCTGATTCTTCAACTAACCACCTTATGCACCGGACTCTTTCCAGTTTGCTGATACCTCTCTTGACTTTGGCAGGGCAGCACTGGGCGCAAGATTGCAGATGAGGCACCACAAAAAACCCAAACAACCACTTCCCTCCACTTCTTGACTCTGTGATCCTTCTAAGAGAAGCCAGAATGCAGTTGGCCTTTGTTGCCACAAGGCTACACTGCTGATTCCCATTCAGCCTCTTATCCATTGGGGCTCTCAGGTATTTCTGCAGAGCTGCTGCCCAGACAGCCTGTCCTCAGCCCATACAGACACTAGGTGATTTTTTATTTTTTTTTTGCAGATAGGAGGCTCTGTGCTTTGTAGAACTTTGAGAGCACTTTGAGAACACTTCTGTGTTCCTTCAGTTTGAGGTCCCTCTAAACAGCAGCTCTGTACCCAGGCATGTCTGTCACTTCCCCTCAATTTAGCTTCATCCACAAACTTAATGATAAATTGTGTTCCCATCATCTAGATCGCTCCTGAAAAAGTTAAAACAATATCAGCCTGAGCACCCCTGAAGAATACCAGCCTTTGCCACCATACTTGAAATACCTTGTATGTTTGACTAGGTGCCTATTTCTGTTGTTCATAGTGCTTTAAGTAATTTGAATTACACTGAAAGCCGATCACTTACAAAAGCTGTAATACCACCTCCGCCATGAAATGATTTCATTTACCAATCTGCAAATTGGAATAATTCCTCTCATGGAAAGTCATAACAAGAGACCACAAAAACAAAAAATCCAAACAAATAGGAAGGTAGAGATTGACTTATTAAATGCAGTGGGGCTGTATTCTGGCAGACTTTTATTTTTGGAAAAACAACAACAAACAAACCCAAATCTGAATTAAATTCTTCCAAGCCTTAACCTGCATGAAATCTGGCACCTGCCACTGGCCTGTTAGCCACAGCACAGATCTAGCGTCACAGCACAGCTGGACTGCTAGCAGCAAAACCATGGAAAGGATATCAGCTGCCAGGCTTTTACTTCCCTATTTCTGACACCCAGAAGATTTTTATCTTTTTTTTATCTTTTTTTCTTCAAGGAGAATCTGGCTTATGCTGCCTGGGTACACAACTGTTTTAATGAGACACACAGAGTAACTTTGTTAAAAAAAAACAAAAAACAACAACAACACAACACACAAACAAAAAACCAAAAACAAACAAACAAACAAAACCAAAACCACTAAAACCAACCAACCAACCAAAACTCCCACACCATAAAATCTGGTGTTTTTTCAACTGTCTTGTTTAGGAAACGAGTCAGCGTAACCCTGGCCTGAGAGAGAATCCTTTTAAAAGGAAGACCATTTATAAACTGGAGTATATAAAAAATGGTTCTGTCCTCTCTGACCCCCCATACTTGTAATTACACTTTGGGAGATTTACCTCTAAAGTAACCAACATCTAGGGAAACACGAATTTTAAGAAAGAAAATTCCACAAGATTCTTGTTACCACGTGTGGGAAGAATTCCCTTCAGAGCATCACTTTGCTCAGTAGTAAAGTGTAGGTTGAAAGATATGTTTTTGATTTCTGTACCTAACTGATCTGTCATATGTTTTTATTTTTCTGAGGCAAATACAGTTTTACTTACCTAAGAACATACTGAAAAAATAACTACCCATTTTGAAGTACTTCCATAAAATACTGGTAGCTGTAATTTATCCATTAGTCTACTAAAAATTAAACAGCTCTTCCCTATTATTACTTTTCCTGGGGTGAGCTCTAAAAAGTTATCTGAAAATACAGTAAATTTTTAAAGCATTTAATCAGCTAGAGTTCTACATGGTTAAGTTTTAAAAGGGTTGCATGCAGGGAAAAATGAAATTTGGCAAGGTTCGATGCTTCTGCAGACTCCACAGGCTTACAATTTCACTCTTGGCTTACTTCCACTCCATGGAAATACTGAGAGATGGAAATAAATTTGCACAGGGTTCAATGACCCAGAAAAAGCAGTATTTTCTTTTTTGCAGGGACTGACTAACGAGAAAAAGAATAAAACCATTGCAATTGAAAAAATACAAAATACTTTAGTTCTAACAAATGGTTTGTGAGGTAGACACTGACAAGAGCTTCTAGGAGAAGTTTCCATCAGTGGTCGTCACTAGGAACCCAACTCTTGGCTCAGGTAGAGCAGCGTACACTTTGCCTTGAGTAACATGCTAAATTCCATGCTGGATCAGGAGCAGCAGTGTTTTAAAGAATACAGCTCATAAATCCTAAAAAAGCACTCTGTTATTGGGTGTCGTTGGAAAGGAAAAGCACTATATTTCTCATTTCAAGTAATTTCAGCTCCTGCTTTCCCAGAAAAAGGCAAGTCAACAATTTTGTTTTAAAACTATAGAGCAAAGCAGTACCAGAACTTAGGAGTAGAATACAGGTACCTGGGCCCAAAGCCAGGTTTAAACCACTAAGCCTTTCATCTGTTCCTCTGAAGTCTGTTAGTATCGCTATCATTTTGTCAAGCACCTTTGCTATATACAAACTAAACCTCAAAACAAAAATATTCTTTGTTGTACAATTATACCTACACACCGGGGATTTTTCCAACACAGCTACTCCAAGTAGTGGTCTGTCCCTCCCTCTCCCACCTATACTGGCAAATAGACAATGTAGATGTAGCTCTTCATGAGCAGTATTATTCATAATCTTTTCCTATAGGCTTCTTAATAGTTAAATTTACTGTAGAGCCAGCACAGATGGATCAGCAAAGACAAAATGAGTGAAACAAGCCAGAAAAAAACCCAACATCAACACTGACGCAAGTCTGGTGTCAGTAAAACTACTTTCATTGTCATTACAGGGAAACTGTAAGCCATCAAAAACCAGTGAACACATTTTTGTGACTACTAGCATGGTTACAACCTAAATCAAAGTCAGCTTTAAAAAACACAGTTCTTGTTAACTCTAACAAATAAGCCACATTAGTGTTCATTCTGTCAATGAGCTTAAAACCCCATTTTGCTTACTTTCATTCCTATAGTGGTGTTGAGTTGATGTGCTGGTGATTTATTTAAAATATATGTATATAGTAAATTCTCTAAAGCTGGGAGAGCTCACAGAAATCTTTTATTTCCATTTCAGGATAAGAACAGCAGCCAAGAAAACAAAATCCATCATAATATTAGTCAGCCCCTGGACTGAAACACAAATCTTGGGAAAACAAACAGCACTTCAATCTGCATCAATTCTAACACTAATATTTACTTACTTCATTGAAGTGAACATCTTGCATTCCAACGTCTTCCATCATTGAAGCCTCTTCATCTATGTTAGGAGTGATTACTCTGAAAGCAGTACAACCTTGTCTAAACATCCCTGTCATTGAAAAAGAAAACCAGGCAAATTTACTTTTTTTCCACAAGGATGTTTGGCCATTTTGTGATGCTGGATTAGGCAGAAGCCATATATTAAATATACTGAGCACCAAACAGTATTTTTAAAATCCAGCCTCCCACTGCATGATGAAAATATCAGAGCTCACATTATTGTTTAAGTATAAACAGGCTTTAAAAAAATGACAGATGTTATATCTGCCATCTTACCTACCAAAATAAGTAGTGTCTGTATTTTTCTATTTTATCTGAAGCCTGTGTCTAATCTACTCCACCTGAAGTCTAAGGTAATGGAGGTAACTTTTACAGCACTTAATTAAACTGGCACGAAGTCATGCTGGAGCTGTGTATGCAAACAGGCCCTGGCATATCAGCCTCCCCAGCCTGAACAACGTGAATGGATTGACCCCAACCACACAAAATGATCAAAGGATGGCAAAGCTGCTGTAGGTACAGAAAGTCAGTCTACAAGCACAAAAAAACCCAAAACCCAGGAGCCTAACTTCTTTTACTGAAATAGATATTGAGCAAAAATGGGATTTAGAATGCTCTCACATGAAACCCACCTCTTTTACCCATTCTGTTTAGCTTGATGATACATAGTTTTCTGCCTCAAGGGTGAGACACAGAGCTGCTAGCAGAGAACACCAAGACAGGTAAAGCACTCTGAGCACTGTTACCACTAACTCAGCATCTGAACATTTGTACAAATTTAGTCTGACTTCTCTGGCAATGGCAGGTTCTTTATATGCAGTGAAAGACTACTCATTGAACAAGAATTTTCACTGACAAATTTCCTTTAGAAAGGCTCTGACTTCAGCTACTAGCAGCTCTGGTCTAAAATTGAAGTCTTTACTTTAAATTTTACTTTACCTTCACCAGAAATGCTGCCCCTTAGATAAGCAAGTATACTTTTAAATGTGTGAGTATGCTATCCAGTTAGGTCAGATTTTTTTTTATTTGGTGAACACTGAAATACTTACAACTTCCTCGGGGAAACTATTATTTTTCCTAAACTATCATGAAAAAAATTATGAAGAAAGCTATCAAAACCATACCTTTTCGTGTGAGATACTCTGCAACCAGTGCTGCTACATGGACATAGCACATTGCTGCCTAAAACAGAAACAGTAACAATTTTATAACAATGATAATGGGGACTACTAAAACAAGGTGTATAAGAAGAGTCTTAGCCTGAGATAATATCTTAGTTTTTCTTTCTGGTGCTTTGCAGGAGATGTCCTATGACTGGTGTAAGAATTTGCCACCTCATGCAAAGCAGTAACTGTGCAAGAGCACTCTCTCCTTCTTTATCAGAGCACTGAGTAGCACGGACAGCAGGACACAGACTGGAAATGACCACAGATCACAAATTACAAGGTTGGAACACCGTGCTGTTATAAAACCAGGCAAATCACATCTTTGGGATGTATTTTAAGTGTTAGGTGAAACAAAAGAGATATTAATTACTCTACTCAGCATTTGATGTTTCTTCTGCTAACATGTTTTGTCTGCCTTTTGACTCCAGACCAAGGAAAATGTAGAAAAATAAATAAACAAATAAAATAAATAAATGGTGGCAGATGGTTTGAAAGCACCAAAAGAAAAAAAAAGAAGAGATCTGACCTATGAAAGGAATTTGAAGGAATTTGGTTGGTGTTGTCTGCAAAACAAAAGAAAAAGAAGGAAGACAGGGCAGTTTTCAAGTATTTCATGTTTTATGATATTGACACTGATCACTTTTCTCCACAAAAAGGTCAAAAAAAATGTCAAGATTCTTATTTTACTAAAAAAGGTTTAGGCTTACAGCAAAGTGTTATTCTAACTGTAATTCTCAATTGAACAGTTTACATATGGAGCCTGCAGAACCTCAGAACCTGAAGGTGAAAGAAAAAGGTAAGTATCTGTCAGAATTTCTCTCTAATTTGTACTTTGTATGGGGCTGGACTTGGTGATTTACAGAGGTCCTCATCTAGTTGTACAGTTAAAGATTCTAAGCTTTTCATTGAAAAATTAGAAACAGGCCTGAAAAGGACTAGAAGAGTTTGTCTTCTGAGACAGCTGAAGTAATTTCCTTCAAAATACAAGCTAATAACAGTATTTTATATGCCTTCTGCATTGCTACCATATGGAAGAAAAGAATTCTAGCACTAAGATATAAGTAAAATAGCAGCTTCAATTTCTTGGTGATATTTACTTGCTTATACGATGCTAAATTTAACAGACATATTTGTGAAATTCAGTGATGTCATGCTATATGTTTTACTTCCAGACGGAAAAAACTTCCAGAAAGAAACAAAATTCATTCTATTTGCTGAGAAAATACTTCCAAAAGTCAAAAAAGTCCCCAGTCCCATCTCTCCTTTTTGCTAGAATTAAATACTGTAACAGCAGAGTGAAATCAGAGAGCTTTCTTTTTTCAAACAAACAAAAAGGCAATTTGCCAATTTTAAGAACATTATGATTTTTTTTAGTAAGGAATCTGGAATAGAATCGAGCTAATTTCATAAAGGGAACTGGAGAGGAGTTCAAGAAGTGGCTTGCAGTGTTTTAGCAACTGATAATAAAGATTTTTTTTGAGCAGTCTTCCATGGTTTGCACTGAGTATTCCTAGCTTCGTAGCATGTCAGCTAGACTAGTTAAACATACCCCTTAGACTAGTGATCAGGGAGGGCTTACAGCTGTACTGGGGTAGGACAAAATCTTAATCAGTCATTGAAACTAATCTACTTAACAATTCAAAATGTATGAAACCATGTTTATTATAGTACATACAGCACATTCCATTTCAAGAAAGATAAGCTTAAGCTTATTACAAAGCTAAAACTAGCTTTATTTCTCTCTCTCTCTTACCTCTGAAAGCTCTCCATTTTTAACATGAATCCTCGCCATGCTGTCTAACCACGTCTTCCTTAGTTCAGGTGTACTAGCATAAGACTTTGCCAAACTGTACTGGAGGTCTACAAGCATTTCTGGATCATTCTCATGCTCCTTCATCTGAGCTGTAGCCATCAGTACTGTACGAATCCGTTTTGTTAAATCCTTAACATCAGAAGGGAACGTAGTGTGCTAAAACATGGAGAAGTTAACTACTATCTTTTTCTATTCTTTGCATAATAAAAAGTTGAAACGTAATTGCGAAAGATGCTATGAAATAGTCTTCAAGCATCCTTCTGCATTATGGAAAGAAGAATAAAAACAGACCTTTATAATTCTGTCATTATTGGCACAATTATTGATGATGGAAAGAGACTGCTGAAATCTAGTTCCTCCAATTCCAACAACATCAGCAATTAACTGGCTTACTGAAATAATAACCTTGACAGAAACAAATACCTTGTTAGTGCATATTTCATTACATACCCTTGAGATGTACCTACAAAGCTATTGCAAAGGAAGCTTTGTTCCTTTTAATTGAAATATTAGCCCTTGCATTAAAGTAATACTTGATTTTTTCCCCAAAGTTACTTGTACAATAACACAGGCTCAGAAAAACAGGCTTATGTAAACTTAATGCACATGCATCCTCTGCTCTAAAGACTGATGGGTGAACTTGCCAGAGGTCATAAAAGTATCATCCTATTGTTCTGAGCTTTGTCAGAACACACAATATTGTATGAATTTGTTTTATTTTAGTTGATACTGCATTCTCTTCTTCTTCAGATGCATCAATGTATGTCATTTAACAATCAAAATCACATCTAAGAAATGGAAAAATTGAACAGATAAAAATTATTTCCTACAGAACAGAAGGCCATCCAATTGCATCTAAGTATTTCCTTGTCCTGAATGTACTTTTATTGCCATCCTGTTACACCTAGGATAGTATCAGCCTTGCCCAAACCCCAAATAATTTCTGTTATGTTGTTATCTGACAGGGCTTGGCACACAGTTATGCAAATGTGCATCTACAAATATAGTATTTAAAAAATGAAAAATAAAGGATGCATACTAACTTGCAGATGTGTCCTAACAAAAGACTTCTTCCCTGTGTAATCAAAATTATTTCTCATTAGGAAATACAGTAACTGCGACGCTTCAGTACGAATTGAACTCAGTTTGGAGTTACAATACTTCAGAATTTCATAGCACAGTGCAGAACACATATCAGCTCTACCTTCATAGAACGTAGAAGGAAACTGAGGAAAACAGAGAAAAGAAAGAAGTTACTCATTATAGCTAAATGCAGTTCTTGATAAACTAACCCTGTCAAGAAAAGTACAAATATATTAATAGTCCACAACTGTGGAAAAAAGACAGCTACAGTAGTTCATGACAAAAATTATTTTTATAGCAATTGAAAGGACAAGTATTCCACACTGCTGAGATCAGATCAGCCCTTATACACCAACTTTAATTTGGGATTTTAGTTCTTACATTTTTACATAGTATATTGTTATCTGAAAAAGTGGGTAAGTACTTGAAGATTAACTCTTTAGAAACTTCTTACCTTAAAAATAAGTGCCCTTAAAGCAACAAAGACATTTTTCAATGCTGTTTCGGACTGATTCTTTTGAAGGAAGCAGAGGTATACATCAAATACTTTCTTCATCAGTGGATTATGTCCATGATCAGTCAGTAGTTGATTCTTTAAATTGATAGTGAGAATTTAGGAGTTTTGTACAGTGATACATTTATATTAGTCTAAAAACATACACAGATCATCCAAGACCAGGAAATTAAAAAAAAAAGTATAATCTACATAATATTACCAAGATGCTTAATAATACAAACATATCTGAATATGAATTAGATATTTCTAACACTTCATTAAACTTGCTTATTAAGAAAGGGTTGGCTTCTGAATAGACTTCTAAGATGCAATTGTTTTTAACAGCTGTTAATTAAATCAACTGCTGTTAACAGTTCTCGGAGAGGCACACTCCATTTGGTCACAGCTTTAGCAGCTCAGACTGTGACATTTTCCCACAGCAGTGCTTCCAACTACAGTGCTCTCAAAAAACCCACCCCCAAAGCAAACCTCCACCTGCCCACCATCCTTCTTTGCTGTCCTAGAACTGAAACTGAAAGGGCTCTTAAGGATGACACTATTAGTTACTTTTCAGAGTTCTACCTGCATTATTTACTCTTGATCTCTGCATCACCAACAGCTGCCTTCCATCCATTTTTTTTTTTACAATCTGGTCTCTTCCAGTTTGAGAAGCACAGGTACTGGCTGTGCACTATACTTGTAACTGTTCCTATTGTTTCTGTTTTGATCTGGGGACCTGTTTCTCTCTTTGTCCACTGAGCACACAGTCATGAAGTTCCTATGGGACTCTAGGACAAAACAATGTCTTCTCTCCTCTTACAATAAAACACCAAAAGAGGTGAATCAATTCAGAGACTGCTCAGTCCAGTCCAGGGAGCCCAGAACAGAGAAGACCATGTTAAATATTGCTCTGCTCTGACACCACTGGCCCTCCAACGTGATTCTACTAAGTCTTGCACCTTCTTCACACACAACTCTTCCTTGTCATACTATATACAGGCATCCAAACCGTATGCTGCAAGGCAGATCCCTTATTATCTCTAGTAAGTTTTAGGCTAATATTAACTCAAAGAATCTAATGAATTAAAAGAAAAATTTTCTTGAGGCCAAATATACATCTGGGCTCCTGTAGTATGCACTAAATTCTCTCAAACATGGAAGAGCTGTCTAACTGCAGATGTCTCCTTTTCTATTCATGGAAACACAGAAGAAATCCTTCAGGCTACAAAATTTCAGCACAGCCCTAGGCATTACAGGGGTTCCTCAGTATTAAAAAAAACTGAAGGAGACAGTCCTCCTTTAAAAAACACTTTGATAATGGGACTTGCAGACCTGAAGAACTCAGTGTGGTTTCAAGTTTTGTAGATTAATAGATAGAAATGCTTGCTGGAAACCAAAGATCTCCAAATGCTATGCACTGAAGCCACAAGCAGGTCATTTTAGAGGAAGAGGAACATAAAAGGTTAGATATAAGCCTGGTCTGCCTATTTGGTTATAGGGAAAAAGTTTTATTTCTTGGAGATCTCTGGAGATGACCTAAACCTATACACCTAAACTGCAAGTCCTAGAAGATGGTAAAGCTTACCACTTTCAGATCTATAGCAAAATAATGAAACAACTTACAAAGCCCTATCCTCATAAGAAAATTGATATTATAGTCTTTCTTCAGTTGTCCCAACATCAGAGGTAGGTAGCTTACTAAAACCACCTAGAGGAGTAGGAATTCACACAGGAGCAGTTGAAAATCTACCAAGACACAGAATTAACAGGATTTTCATGCTGTAGTAGGTAACAGAGAGCTGGACTCCTGCTAGTCAAATATGATCTTGAGGGGAAAAAACGTTGTCTGGCTTTCTATATAAAATGTTAGCTATTTTCAAAAGCAGCACATTGGTCTTACTAATCTAGTGGCCTTCTATGATTACGTGACTACATCAGGGGGCAAGAGCTACAGATGTTATGTTCCATACTCGGCCGCATAAAAAGATGGGTGGCCAGCAGATTGAGGGAAATGATTCTCCCCCTTTACTCTGCTCACATGAGACTCCACCTGGAGTACTGTGTTCAGTTCTGGGAACTGCAGTACATGAAAGACACAAACAGTTAGAGCAGGTCCAACAGAGAGCTACAAAAATGGCCAGAGAGATGTATGAAGAAAAGCTGAGGGAGTTGGGGTTGTTCAGCCTGGAGAAGGGGAAACATTATTGCGGCCTTTCAATATTTAGAGGGGGTTTATGAGAAAGACAGAGAAATACATTTTGCTAGGGCCTGTGGTGACAGGGCAAAGGGCAATCGTTTTAAACTGAAAGAGGGTAGGTTCATACTGGACATAAGGTGGAATTTTTTTACAGTGCGGGTAGCGAGACACTGGAATAGGAAAGTTGTGGATGTCCCATCATTCAAGGTCATCTTGGATGGGGCTTTGAGCAATCTCATGTGAAGATGTCCCTGCCTGTGGTAGGCATATTGGACTAGATGATCTTTCAAGGTCCTTTCCAACCAAAAAGGGCCCATGGTTCTGTGATCACAGAATGTTAAGGGTTGAAAGGGATCTCCTATCACTGAGTGCAACCCCCCTGCCAGAGCAGGACAGAACTAGAGCAGATCATGCAGAAATGCATCCTGACAGGTCTTGAGAGTCTAACCTTATGTTACGTGCATTTGATTGAGTAGAAGCCCCCGATTCCCCTACTTGTTTGGATCTTGTAGTGTATTCTAGTGTACCTGTACTTACTTTCTCAACATAGTACATACAGATAAAGTCGAAGGACTGTCATTCCAAGTGTGACGGACAGCTGGTAGCTAAAAGATTAGTGTTCATTCTTCTTTAAATCTTTAAAACTAGGTATCTTCATTTTCAATTCTGTCATGAAGTCTGGACAGAACTGGTTCTAAACTCATAATGAGATTCTTTTTATGAGTAATTTCATTAAAGATCATGGTTTCATAACTAGATGGAAGGTAAGACACTACATTTGAATCTTCAAGCAAGGATCTGGACACACTGCTCTAATTAGGGGAGAAACAAGCTAGAGCTATCATCTCTCCTTTTTATAGCTTCACCTTTAATGTTTGGAAAAGCTCAAAAAAAATGGCTTATGTAATAGATTCTGAGGCTTTAAAATGCACTGGGAAATAAACTGAGGAAGTCCCTCTCCAGAGGTACCCAGCTCAAGATGACGCTGCTGGTGTATCATTTTATTAAATTATTTATTTTTATGACATTCAATGCCCAGACTTTGCTTCAGGAAACCCAGGGTTTGGACTGCACTACTTTAACAGCTATAAAAAGATTCCAGAGGAGAGCTACAGTAACTGATAGAACAAGAAAGAAGTCTTATTAGTGGACAAATTGAAAAAGTTACTGAAAAAGTACTGTTAATTAATGAGTGACTTAACATAAGAAGCCAAGTTCAATACAAAAGTCCAATAGTATCCTTAGAAATTATGGCTTTGCCATACACTAGATCTTTCACTCCACATGGTCTCACAGAGTTCTACCACTAATATTAGGTGGACACTGAAGTTTCTATAAATGTTTTTTATGAAGTTACCATGTGGAAGGAGCTTTCATAATTACTGCTGTTGAATAAGGAGTCTGTATGCAACATGTAACTGAAGCCAAAGTATTTTGCTGCGAGAGGTTATCAGCTTTTACATGACACAGTAATGACATGTAATTGCTAGAAATGCTAAAAATACATAGCTATAAAAATACAAAATAGCTATAAAAATACAAAGCTATGTTACTAGATTGCAGAATACAACTATAATTTAAAAAATATGTTTTAAAATATTTTTTTTAAAGATAATTATGGGACATGTTAACACTGAGTGAAGAACAAACCTTAAAAGCCATTGTGAATAATGAGAGAGTATCCAGAATTGTAAGGCAAACTTCAGTGGCAATATTTGCTTCAAGTAAAGACTGGTGAAGAACATCTGCATCTGAATGGCCGTAGCCTACAGAAATTCCAAATGAAGAGTAAGTGCTGGATATACTCATTTAAAATGTTTCTTATTTCCAAAAGACTTGATGAACTAGGAAAAGATTAACAAGTAAAAAGCCTGACAGAAGTTAGTATTCAATACTGAAAAATAATTCATATACATTTAATTATTTTTCAAATATGTGCATATAGTTATTCTAACAATTTCCACAAGATCATGAAATAGATTTAGTACAAATGACAACAATAGAAGCATGAAACAGCAGTTAAAACAATAAATGTCTGACATTTTATATATATGTATGTATACACACTTGTATTTACATAAATGTAGACAGTTATACATACACATATATATTCTTAAAATAAGTACTGCAGCAGGATGGAGTTACAGCTGAAAACAGGTATCGATCATTTAGCGATGTTATAATGATCTCAAAGTCAGTGAAGTCCATCATTATGAAAATACAAAGCACTAAGAATTGAAGGAATACAATCATGGACTTCTATGCAGATGAAGACCCAATAATTAATTCTGCCACAGAGCAATATCATGAAACAACTCCATATTTAATCAAACTATTCTATCACTTCTAGATCCACACTGTATTTAAATAATGGTTCTGCTTCTGCATTAGTTATAAGCTGTTGTAAATGATCCCTAACATAAATCTTTTAAGAAACAGATTGACAAACATGTCCTGAATGCTTTATAAAAATTTGTTCTGGCAAGTGCTTGTATGTTAGATTTACAGTCAACTTAGCATCACTAAATTAATGACAGCATGACAAACTTGTTGAGACCAAGAAAAGAAGAGAAGAAAAGATACACTCTTTTATTATAACACCTGGCCACTTCTTTCTGCACCTTCTTGCTTCCCTGGCTGAACTCCACATGCATAGTCATAATCACTGGTTTCTCTGGATTTACACATTCTTTCAGTTAGGAAGCACACACCTCCTTCCTATCATCTTTTGCGTTCTCTCTGCCTCTAGCTCTTCTTCCTCCCATGTATTTTCTCTGTGGTTGCAATCCCACTACATCCTTCACCTCTATAATGATGAAAAGGAACAACTGATACTTGGAAGCAAGTTTTAACAAATAGTCATCTGCCAAATATTTTTCTTTTGACAAACACCTTATTTTCCTAAAGTTCAAAGAGAAGTCCTTTTTCATAGCAATCACCTCCGGGTGACCAGAAAAAGTTAGCCTGTGTTTTCAGTAATGTTCAAGATACCAAGAGATGACTTGGATGGAGGGTTGGAACTAGATGATCTTAAAGGTCCCTTCCAGCCCAAACTGGTTATGATGACTGTTTCAAGACTTGCATTGAGGCCAGGGGAAATACTCCTAAAGAAATTATTTTTTTTCTCTTCCAGTTAAGAAGAAAGATGCAAAGATCAACGGACAGGCTTCCAAGCAGTTCAAATTTTGTTTTTCACATAAATAACTTACACAAATAAGCAGGTCACTGACTGATTACTCTGCATTATTAATAGAGACAGAAGTTTGGGTCAGGATGCAACCTTAAAGAACTCCTCACTTCGGTGAGTTAAAGACTGATTTAGCAGTGTTTTTTCCATATGCATGCTACAAACTATCAATTGAACCTATTATTTCAATTTACTTTTAATTTAGATAAGCTAATACTGTATTCTTCACGTTTAACTAACACACTGGATTCTATTTTACATTTTACACATGTAACTTAAAGAGAAACTATGGAGCTACAATGACCACATATAATAGGGACACCTGCCTGGACACGCACACGATCATGCACCCACAGATTCACACTACCAGATTTCAAGCCATCTAAGAGCACTAATCTCTAACAACTACAAGCTTGACAGTGATCACATACTGCCATTACAGATCAGGGTATGTTTCTTGTATTTTAGTGAGCTTGCATGTCACTCATTTACTAAGCATCCTCCACTCCACCAGCCTCAAGAATAAATATAAAAATCTACTTTCTTGTAGCTTGTATTGAGATGCTTTAAAAATTTGAACAATGGGCCTAATTTCTTTCATACTTAAGCACTAAACCATACTGAGATTCCTCAGAAAGGTGCAATACCACTTAAACCATTAGCTCATGTAAGCAAGGAACAGAACTGATTAGAAAGGGGGAAATTAAGTTTATAAGTTACATTTAGAGACAACTATCTTGCCAAAGAATCATGATTTTAGAAACTAGCAAAGCAATGATTTCCACCAGGTACATCCTTCCTGTACGTATCCCATACAGGGTACCTAACAAGATTTATTCAAGTTCCGAAAACTACTTTGGATATGCGATACAGGTGGACTGACAAGTAAACAAACCAAAGAAGTTAGACAGCAACAAGACCAAAGTTATATATTTTTTTCATGCTTGACATGGCTTTTACAGCAACCTATTTTCCCATTGTAAAACACTAGTCAATACAAGGTCTAACCATCCTGACATTCATTAAATGCCCAACATTAATTAAAAAAAAAGTATTGTCACTTTACACAAAGTTATCTGAATGAGACATCTTCCTGCGTAATTTCCTTCAGGTGGAAAATAACAGAAAGCTGCTTTTTACATCAACATGCATCTAGTAAAATCTTTCAGCTCACTCCTTCCTAAAAATCAGTAAACTTGGCCAAGTTCTGGAAGTATGAGGTCTCTTTGCACAGGCCCCAGAAACAGCCTCGTTACTAATATCCCACAGATTTTATTTATTTATTTAAAGTCAGTCTTTATCTACAAAATATTTTACCTTACTGAATGTGTAGCCACATAGTGAAAAAGTTATTTCTTTTTTTGTGTCAAAAATCATCTAGAAATTATTAGGATACAGCAGTAGCAGACTGATTACAAGTTAAAAAAAATAATTTGTACATCTATACAGTTTTTAAAATCAAAGAACTGAATTTCTTATAAAGAGGCAAGCAAATGCATTCATAAACAGAGAGATTTGATGGGATTTTCTTTTTCTTCCACTAGATTATGTGGTAAATCTTGTGCGGTTAGGCTAATTGTTGCTTTATATTACAGATAATGAGCTAAAAGATTTTACAGGACAGTTAGATATGCATTGGGAAATGAAAGGATGAACACAGTGAACATACAATTAACTCAAATAATTGCTTTACTGCACACAATTCTTTTCAGTACCAGTGCTGTATTTTACTGGATTAGTCAACCAGTTTTGTTGGTTTTTGAAGCTGAAAATTGAAAAATTGTGCTTCAGAATACTCTATATACAGTATATATTGCAATTTAAGAGCAGCATGTTTAAAAAGAGAGGCCACAAGCAGATTTAGTTTTCAGTACAGCAGTCTTACACAAGCTGACTTCAACCTGATTAAATCTTACCATTGTCTACAGAAATTCCAAGAATACTTGATATCTTTCTCACACTGAAAACAGAAAAATCACTTCATTATTGGACGCTTTTTCACTTCCAGACAAACCAAATCATGGGCTTCACAATCTCTGTAGAAATGCTAAGAAGCTTATTTCTCCCTAGCAGATGCCAAAACATGGAGATATGCTCAGAGTGCATCTTTTTAATTTTAGACTAATTGTTTATATGTTCAAGTGGGGGAGAAAAACCCCAAAGCTTAATAAAGCAAATAGAAAAAAAAAAGTAGATTTTTTTTTTTAACTACATGCAGCACAGAATTGACGTGTATATAAATTTTAAAAATTAAAATAACATTTTAACACATGCTGCAGTTAACCATGCTCCATGTTATGGCAGCAGCCAGCATTGATTGTTGTACCGTAAAGCAGGGACCAGAACACTGACTGATTCCAGCTATTCGTTTGACCTAGAACAATAAAAGTAATTGAAATGCACTGGTGTGGCTCTGGGACCTCTATCTGGTGTTGTGGCACTGGTTGAGGATGATGAATGTTATCATGTCATGAGACTTACTGTGGTTAAAAGTGAGAGAGTTATCCAGGCTGCTGAGCTGCTGCAATCTGGCATGCATCATTCCTGTTCTGTTACGGGAAACAGGCAATGTCTGAGATTTTCGATCATGAACTATGGATCCCAACCCCTCCTGGTTCCTGCAAGATGGGTGAAATGGGATAGAAGCAAAAGTTAGACATGTCAAACTGCAGCAAGACAGGAAGTGTTAGTTAAGCACAAGAAGTTTTATAGAAAGAATTACAATGCAACCTATTTAGTGTTTTATTTATAAAACAAAAATAGGTAGCTTAAAAAAAAGCATCACTGCAAACTCTTTCTTAAAACCTCAAAGCATGAAAGCAAGAGCACACAAGCGAGTCACTCTTGAAGCGCTAACTTTACTTCAGAGCTTTAGAAAACATGGCTATTTGAGAATATAAATATTCTGAAAATATTCAGAACCCAAAACCAAATCCTCTCTTTTGACTGTAAAAAATGTTAGAAGGACACACAGGGGTAAAGTTAGAAAGCGTACATGCAACAGGAGAGCAGGAGAAGAGGAGAGCATTAACTGAGGTATTATCATGTGCGTCTTACCCAAGCAGGAAGGGAGAAGAGCCATACACTTTGTTAAACTTGCAGCAATCAAGTGAAGAAAACAGAAAAGTGATCTGTGTTAGCAATCAGTACAGGCTAACTTCCTATTGTGTACCACCACCAGAGCTGATGAAAAATGAAAACCAGTGCTTGAATTAACAGAATTCCCTGTTCCCTTTCATTCTCTGTCATTTGTGTGTTTTACAAGTATGTGCATTGATTGTGATATGCTCCAGTGCAATGACAACGTGGAAGACTACAAAGCTACACAGACTGGGAAAATTCAGTATCTCTGCAGAACACCAGGTGATTTCTAGAGCTTAATGTTTTTAGTGTTAACATGCAGTACACAGACTGGGTGATCACTACACTAAAAGGAAGCATGGTACTCTTTTCTACAAACTAACCAAATAAATTGTGTTGAAAAATTTTTACAAAAGCCTGAAAATTACACACCCCTGTAAATTCAGAGGTTGAAGGGCATTTAAACACAAAGGTTAAAATCAAAACCTTAAGAAACCCAAATTTATTTTGGCCTTCGATTTTTTTTTTTAGGGTATGTGAACAGAGATTAGGTTGGGTTTTTTTTTCTGAAAAATCCTCAAGGAGATAGTCAAGTTCATTGCTTGTAGAAAGAGACATATAGAATTAAATCTAAATTAACACCAAAAAAGCTAATGTCTTAGAATGATTTATCACCCAAAGTCAGTAACAATTTTCTCACTGAGTTCAAGAGGGTCAGTATTTCAAGCCGACTGTTGAGTTACAACAGCATTACCATGTCAACCACAGTATAAGGCCCAAACAAGCTGGCATATTTTACTCCATTAAAAAAATACTTCACATTAAAAAACAACTTAATGCAAATATATTGAAATAATTTAATACACGTTTTTGACTCCCTTTGATTTTCTCCAAAAGAGCCTTCACTGGGAGCACACCGTTATCTAATGGTACTTTGGACTTCAAATTGAAAACCAGCAGCATTGGAATGTTGACTACTCACCTTTCAGTAACAACACTCTATGTAAGATTTTAAAACATTTCATTGGATGTGGTTTAATGGTCAATTAAATAAATAAAACAAATCATAATTTCTTCCCCCCCCCAGACACTATTTCAAGGAAGAAAATGCTGTAGAAGATAACATTTATGGGGCAATTTTAAAGTAATTGACAATAAACACAACGCACACACATCATTCTTAAACACACGCAGACATCCAGACAGGACACAGATTTGTTAATACATTAACCAGTTGCTTCAAACTGTTATGTATCATTGCACAGTAACTCATGCAATTTATTTGTAACAGAGATTCAAGGCATACTGTACACGCTATTGTTCTTGGTGAACACAAGAGCAAAGTTTAAATTCCACACAGTACCTGGCTATGTATCGCTTTCCCATGTACTGGAACTGGTGTAAGCATACTCTGCAGAGAACACACAAATCAGAGATGCAACACTCAAAACAATTTCTTCTGGATTTATGTACACTGCTATTACTCAATTACTATTTTTGATTAAAATCATATGTCATAAGTCTTCTTTATTTTTCCCACTCTCACAATCTTAGAGTCCCCAAACCATGAGAGGTGAACAAGTCACAAATGGTGGTGGTTGTTTTCGGTAAATGGGGATTAAAAGCAATAGGCATAGAAGGCTTCCTCCAGAGCACACCAATCTCTACAGGGTAGAAGGGCTAAATGGTGAAAAAAAACCAAGACCCACACCTTGGAAAACTGCGAACAGGGAGTTCAAGTGCTTCCCCTTGTACAGATTTTCAATATTTTTAGACAAGAAATCTTTAGCCTCAATTATCACAGACAAAATGTCATTATGTGAAATGAGGCCCACAGTTGCAGTTATCTAAAAATAAACAGCACTCCAGGACAAGCAGCTTGAAGGAAAGAA
This sequence comes from Chloroceryle aenea, assembly GCA_013399075.1. Taxonomy (NCBI): domain Eukaryota; kingdom Metazoa; phylum Chordata; class Aves; order Coraciiformes; family Cerylidae; genus Chloroceryle; species Chloroceryle aenea. Next base: position 465,322 of record VWZY01011200.1, read on the forward strand.
GCGAAGAGGTAAGCAGACTTTACATATCCACACAGATTTTGCAAAATGTGTGTAAGGGTTCAAATCAAGGGCAATACATTTTTCTCTCTGCCCCCCCCCGCCCCCTTGGCCTAAACTGCAAACTTAGTTGGGGGNTTTTAAAGGTCTCCAGATTCCAGGATAACAATAACAGGGTTTCTGACAGAACTATTTTGTAAAGACAAAATACTGCTTTTACAATAAGATGCTATAACAGTAAATCCCCCCAAATAATTTTTAATTTAAAAGAAAAATATAAACATTCTATACTTCAGTATGATGTTGTATTTTGAAGAACCATATTACCAGTTCACATCCATCAAGAAAGTTGAAAGTATAATTTTCCAGGTGTCTCTGCTTGTCTTCACAGCTGGTTAAGTAGCCAACACTGATTACTAATAAATTAGAAGTCACATTTTCATATCAAGAAAAATTATGCGAGTGCAGGCTGTAATAATGATTTTATTTGACTCTGTTCCTACTGCAAGTAATTATCCTGATAATTCAGAACACTTAATGAAACTCCCCTTGTCCCTTGGATAAGAATATTCTAAAAGTTCTTCATTCCAGCATAAACCCAAACTGAAAACCAGTTTGCAGGCTTTCTCTTCCACGTGCCAGTTGTGAATGAGGGAGATGACTGGCAAAAAGTTTCTTCAACTCAGCTCCATTTTGTTCTTAGACCTTAAGTAGATAAGATAGGCTGTCTCCAAACTGTGGAGTCAAAATGGTGTTTACCTCCCCCAGACTTGTCACTCTATTTGCAAACTAACCTCAATTCCCCATCCTGATATCTTCCTGTCTTTTTAGATTCTACATTTTTCAGAAAACGTTTTTTGCATAACAAGCGTCTACCTACCAGAAACACTGCCTGAGGTAATGAGGAATTAGTCTAATGACTTGTATTAATAAAAATCAGCATCAAACAAGTGTTATTTGCACTGGCAAAATACTCCTAGAATTAGACTGCCATGAGCCTTGCTCTAGGTTAAAGAGCTGTGATATCATCCACTGCACTAACGAGATGGAAATTTTATTCTGCATTCCATATACTGCTATTGCTATGGAAATCTTTGACAATTAGCAATTTGGGATTACTGATTCGACCACAAACCAATCCTATCCAGACCTCAAATAAGAAATATCTGGTAGTAAAATACTGTTCACCACTGATTCTGTACAGTTTACAGCTCCGGCTTCAAATGTGCCTAACTAGGCACATTTGCTTGTTCCGTTCTGTCTCTAATACAATAAATATCAGGCCAGATGTACCCACATGTTCTGTCAAAACCCTATCTACAATATATTCCTGAAGTGGACCTTGAGTAGCACATTCCCTAACACAGTTAAGGACTGCTATTACATTGATTGAGCCTCTACTGCAGAAAAAAAGGACAGATGTCCAGTGAAACCAGAAGGGCAAGCAGAAAGCCTTCCATGGAGCACCACTTCAGGCAAACAGCTCCTTCCTCGCTTTTGTTAATGTATCAGTCAATTCTTGTGAGCCACCACACAAAGTGTGCATAGGGATCGAATGCAGCCATTGATAAACAAATACTGGATTCACCCTACAGCTTTTCCCTTACAGCATGGCAGAAGACACAAGAGGAATGCTAGGAAGATGGCTCATATTCTTTTGTTTCTTAAGTTCTGCAATTCAATCAATTTTGACATGCAACCAAATAACTGCAGCAGCTCACATTACAAGATGCATTTCAATGCAGCTAGGTAACAAGACAGTTGGTTCCTCCTCCATAAGCATAGCAATTCTGAGCATTGCTCACTGTTTAGGAACTTCCTGAGATCATTTCTCTATAGCCTAAGTCCAGAAACTGACATGGAATTAGATTATCAATTGGGCACATCAAGGTAAGGACTTCTAAACAGACCAAATGTATATACACACTTATATTCGCACTCGTGGTTTTAACAGCACAATAACAACACATGACTTTATGACAAGTTCCACAATAATCTTACTCTGTAATCGTGAAAAAGTCCATGAGTTCGGATTTTGTAGCCTTGTTCCAATAGGTAAACAATGCATCTAGGAAAATGAGAAGAATTAATAAAAAATATTCAGCAGAAGAGTTAACATCAGTTCTTAGTTTTCAGATAGTGACAACTCAAAGAATACAAAGATAGCTTGTGGGGTACTGAACTCTGTTTTACTTGAAGCTGATTATACAGATGCATGTATCAATTCTAATGGTGTGACTGGATATCAAATAGTTATTAACCTTGCAATTCTAATTCTTGATCAAGTGGTGGAACAAATTAGTTCCAGTACTACATAAACTTGATTTTTAGAAATAAGTATCAGAGTAGACACAGAAAACAAATTAAACATTTTTTGATACATTTAGCACAAACTGAAAAATTCAATGTCTTTATCAAAAGGGACTTGCCCCCTTTTTAAAATAGAGTCATTCCTCTTCTTGAACACTGAGTTATTTAAGAGTAAAAAATGCACAATTTGCCATTCCTGCAGCATTTCTGTACTTTTACAACCTTCTCCAGAATAATACGAATCTTTCAAAAAGTCCTTTGGTTCCCTGTCACACAGGAAGTTCTGCAGAATGGAGGAATGGACAAGCCTGAGACTCTTCTGCTGGTCAACTTCACCTCTATTTTCCAGATCAGACTCTACGATCACACACAAGTGTTCACATTCTTGCCCAGTCCTTTAGTTAGCCTCACACTTTGAAGGAAGAATGAGTATTTAACGCTTACAAGGTTTCAGTCAGAGTTTACTTTGATCAATCACACATATTTGTAAAATGCTGCACAACATGGTAGCTACACCTAAAACATTCTGCTGACTTTGAAAAGGTGTTAAAAATCAGATAATAGGCACAATCCAATATATGATTTCAAACTGATGAAAAACAGGTGAAATTACGTACCTTCTGACATACTTCTTAAAATATGAAGGAAACACATGAGCAGACTTTTGATCTCTGCCTGGTCGAGTTTGTCATATCGAACTACAGAACTTCCTAGAGTGCCGCTCTGTTGGTTCTAAAAAGAAAACAGACATATTTTGGCTGAAGACTTCTTAAACCAAAACAAACTAAAATGGTTTAAATTGCCTTACTAATTCCTGCAACAGAAAAAGGATCTCAGAATGGAGACAAAGATGTTTCATGTAGAGACAGGTCACTAAAACACGTTACACACATGAAGTATATCAAATTAAGCCTCTTTATCTTTGCTTATTTTTATTTCCTTCTTTGTGCAGTTTATTTTTTTTCCCCCAGAAGGAAGTGTAAGAGGAAAAGTTACCTAACAGTAATTATAAATCAAGTTAATTATACATAGATACCTAGTTTGCAGGAAGCAGTCATGCCCCTTCTGCTTAGATGAAGCATTTTTAAAATAAATGTTACTATCAGGTGATACATAAATGCTCCTTTGCTTTTCAGGGGACTTTATGCTAAACTGTAAACAAACCTGCATCGACAAAATCCTTTCCATTTAAAGATGTAAGAATCTCAAGGAAAACATACATGAATCACAATAATAGGCATTCTGGAAGATTAACTACTGAAAATAAACTTGCCCTCGCCTCAGAAAAAAATAATAAAGAAGTATTTCTCTCTGCTTCATTAATTTATACAATTCCTACACTTGTGAGCAGTTAATCAACAATGCTCAATACTAGATCTCTACAAAAAGAAAGAAGCAAACAAAAAACTATCACTGATCTTTCCAAGTATGTACCACCAAAAATAAAAGGGAAAAAAACAATTATGAGAATATATAAATTGAACATTTCACAAAGACTTATCTGTAAAAGAATTATTTCAACACAATCAAGTGTCACAAAATCCTCAGTCTGAGGATATACTACACAAACCTCTGTTTAAAGGAACAATGATGCCCTTTTTAGTGCCTAACTCTCACTTCCAATATAAGCTCACTTATGCGAATGGAAAATAAACCAGGCATTTTTTAATTTTTCTGTAAAGTCAACTGGTAAAACTGATCTTTGCAACTCTTAGGTTTCTACAAGAGAGCTGGATCATCTTGGCTCCAGGACAAATTTAAGGACTGATGCCAGTGTTGGAAAAAATCCTTCATATCAAAATTAGAACACAAAATAAAACCATCTACTCAAGAGATAAAAGCACTTGGTTTCACAAAGTGAGAAGTGCCAGTGCCTCAGGAGGAGAGCAGCCCTTCCAGGAACACTCCTCCCTGAGAGCAGGAGACATGCTAATCCACGAGGGAACATAAGACAGCATATACATCAACTGACTGCTGAGTTGTTTGATGCACTCCATGTAAGAGGAAAGAATTGGTGTCCTAAAACAGCCTGGGTAAATCTGTCATATACTGGCCAGTGAATGGAGGCACAGTCAAACTGTATGTAAAACTGACCAATACTAGCCAGAAGTTACTGTAATACAGGGGAAATGGACACCTATGTAAGTCTGACTACTGCAGATTCAGAAGACCTCACTGACTATCTCTGAAATACCTCTGGTGAACAAGGAGGTACTACTACACAGGTTATGGACACTGAAAGACTAGGCAATTCATGGATGGCAGAGCAGAAACAGCATTTGAGTTTCCTAGACTTTGGGATACTGTCTGGAGCATTAGATAAGATTTCTTCTAGACTAGTGGAACGTCTACATGGAAAAAACTAGGACTAGAGCTACTCATGAGTTTTATTTAGAATCATGTCAACCTACAACATATGTACATATTCAAACAGAAACTGCTATACTTCTGGACAATTCTGACTCTACGAGTATAGTTCTATGGGTTATTCTGAAAGAAAACTAGAACAAAAACATGTTTCTTCAGCAATGATGTGAAACAATGAGTAAAAACTCGAAAATAACATGCACCGAACAACTGATCTACTGGAAAACATCACAGAACTTCTGTGATCTATCAGAAAGAAAGTTTGGAAAGCAACAAAGAAGCCAGGATTAAGTATTATTCAGGGAAAATATTAACAGCATGCAAAACATAAATCCAGTATTACCTAAATAGGCAAACCAGAGTAGGATTTTCAAGGGATATTGACTCCTTTGAAAACCCTTTCACTTAGTAAAAACACTACATGTTAGTAATTAGCAACATGACAACTAAGTAATAGATGACAGCATTGCCATTTAGCAACAGTGTATGCACAAAATATTTATTTATTTGGCCAGTATCAACGAAGATTTTTTTAGTTCCAAGACCCTAAGACTCAAATTCTGCTGATATTTAAGTTTATCGGAATTTTGTGCTGAAATTAAATCATGTTCGTGAACTACGCCCAGTTTGGCACTTAAAGGTATTTTACATGGTTATATTGTACATATTTGGCTTGAGATTCAACTGTTGCAAAGAAGTGGCAAAACTACTGATCACGCACTTCACTCTGAAGCTTAACTATACCAAACACAAAACCCAAATACTTCTTGTAACTGAAGAGAGAAAGCAGCATGCAAAATTTTCTCTGGCAAAGCTGGAATTGTCAGAAGTGAAAAATCCATAGTAACACGGTTTTTCTTTGCAGGTTGAGAATTTTCTTCTTCTTCTTCTCCTCCATAAGGGCGCATAGCATAAGCAGAGTGCCTTCTGAGAAGCTTCTCTCTCTGCCACACGAAGGCATGTCAGAGTCAAGGGGAAAAAGTTAACATGTTGTGACTTGCACAACAAGATCTAAGAAAATTACATGGGATCAGTATCAACACAAGCTCTAGAAAGATATGACTGAATACCTCATAGCTACTGCAGCCACAGCTCCTAATTTTTAACAGCTTTAAAGTGAAATGATGTAGGAAAGTCAAACTAATATAAAATTCACCTAGAGAAAGCATAGCAACTGTTTTTTTTTTTCAACATTTTTTAAATCCTACATATATTGTGCATTTAACAGCAAGGTCTCCATAAAAAATCAGCTGTCCTAAGTAGATTTCGGTTTTCTCAAACAAAATTCAATACACTTCATATAGTGCCTTTCTCTAGCAAAGGAAAACAACAACTACTTGCTTATGTTGCTACCTTGAAAATCTGTATTTTCTGCAAAACAGCTTAATAAATGCAATGCAAAAAGACTTCACATAATAATTATTTTGCAATAGAAAAAGTTACGATGAAATTATAGGAATATACCTTTGGTTTGGTTTGTTGTTTTGTTTTATTTTTGCTTTACCTTGTCAAGAGAATTGCTTTTGTCACTGTGTCTTTCTGGGAGACTGTTTCCCGAGTCTGTACTTATAAGAGAGCCTCTTGAGTCAGCATTCCTCACGCTATTAATATTTGGAGTTGATGTGGTGTATGGGGAAGCTAAAAAAACAAAACCAAAAACCCAAACCAATATAAAAATCTCAAACAAAACATACACCTAAAAAAGCCACTCCATAGTTTAATCAGACTTCTAAAACCACCATACACATATATAAGAAGGCAAATAATTAATTCCATTTAGTTATTTTTCATGAAGACAAACTCGTTCTACAGTACCAGCGAAGTATACAGTATGTATGTACCTATATGCACACACTTATGTACAACTACATACACACATGCATAAACACATGTAGCAATACATACAGACATAAAGAAGAAGCATCTGTATTTAAAAAGCTCCCCTTCCCCATTTTTCATATCCTTTTTCTTATTGACTAGTAAGTGACAAAACTAATCACAGCAGACAACAACAAACAGAAAACCACACGAAGGCGACAAACAGGAGGATGCCTACAGGTGCACAGCCACGGAGGCCACCGAGAGGTGGTCTCTACCATCAGGTACAAACTCATGGATTTAGGGCACTCTTGCCATAAGCGACTAAGTCCTACTCTTGCCTCCTATTTCTCTGCAGCAAGACAAGAACTATCACCTTGACAGGGGAAAAGCGGCTCTGTCCAGGAAATAACTTTAGTTTCAAATAGAAAAGCAAACCCAAAAAGATCCCAAAAGAAAGACGGCAGCACAGACTTGTGAACTGTGACTCCTGCTGAACAGCAGATTGCATTCAGGTTCTGTTAATGGACAAGTATATATAGAGAGAGCAACCTAAGTTGGACACAGTACAATTATTTCTGGTAACAAATGATAAAGGGCAATAGTTCCTTTTTAAATTATTTTATTTTTCAAGTGCTTACCAATGCCAGAAATAACACCAAACAGATCTTTAGGAAGATTGTTATCCAACGTGTTTCCTGATTTTTGTGGCGTTACTAGCTGACTTGCAGTTGGCAAATGAAGTGCATCATCCTTTGCACTCTGTTCGGAAGAGAAAGGAAAATATGTTTGTTTTACAGCATTATGGACTTGGCAAATAAGACATTCCTTATCTACTAGAGTAGTATTTGTCATATATTTCTTTCTTAAAATTTAATTTCTATTAAATACGCTCTAAAGAACAGAATGAGATGTTCAGTTATTTGCACACGTTTGAGATAGCCTAAACCGTAAGATACCTCACATAACACTGAAGATATGAACATTCAATTTAATCTTAAAAGACTATAAACCAGGTATTTACAAATGACTCCAATTACTTGATCTGAAACACCCAAACATTTCTGGTTTTGGAAGTGTACTGTGAATTTCTTTCTTAAGACCAAGTAGAACATAGCATGTTACAGAAAAAACCCCAGATGAAACAGAAACCAAATGAATAATTAGATCTTGGATTCAATATTTCTATGCAACTATAACATATTAATATACACCTTCACAAATTCCATTTGAATTCAGTCTCCTTCAGCTCTCTTACACTACAGCTGTTCCACAAGCACAGTCCTCTAAGATAAAAAATTCTTCCAAATTTCTAGAAAGTTGACCACTTCTTGAGGTCCATATATTTCACTGTTGGACTGAATTGAACAACTGGGATTTTACTGAGCATACCTAATTCTCTAGGTGTTAGATGTTGTTGGGGGAGTATCACCTTGCATAAAATTAAGTATGTGCAAGTGCCTCCAGTACCGAGGTCTACAAGACCAGAGGCAAACTCTTTATACAAACTGAAAGGTAGTCTAGAGAAAAGTGCAATTTTGAAGTGAAACACAGAGGCAATTTAATGAAAACTCCTCTCACAGAAATTGTACCAAAACTTGGTAATAAAACATACAAATGGATGGTCATTAAATTGCAGGAAAAAAAAATAAATTATTTCAGATACACTGTTCCTTCAGCTTCTTTGGCTGCTCTTAGAACACTCAAAAAGATGCAGCAGGTCCAATCCTGTACAGTCTACAGTTTGTACTCAAATGTAGGCACACGCACCAGAGATACAGAAAAAGCAAGGCATTACATGGCAGTATAACCACATGGCATTAAAATGATGCTGTGACAATCTGTGTGGCCCATCATCCTCCAAAAGTGTTCAGAGGATCAAGCAGTGATCAATACGGCCTCTGTGAACTAGTAGGACCAAGCTAGTCAGTCACCATCCGTGGAGGTATTTAAAAGGCACAGAAGTGGTGCTGAGGGACATGGTTTAGTGATGACCTGGCAGTGCTGGGTTAACGGTTGGACTTGATGATCTTAAAGGTCTCTTCCAACCAGAATGATTCTATAATTATCATGTTAGGAATAACTTAAATGGACAAGAGAAACTGCAATCAAAACCATAAAGGTTAACTAAGCTTTTAAACTCAGGAGAAGAAAAGAGAACAAACTCACATAATTCTGAAGCTTATGAAATGTCTTGTTTCCCAGAAGTACGCAGTGTTTCACAGACACATTACCAACAAATTACGGTAAAAATAATCCAAAATTATACTAAACAGAAATGGTCACTCACATTGCTGGAAGTGTTAACAGGAAATGGAGACACATCTTTAACATTAATTCGCTGAACATTTTCTATGAGCAGTCCAAAGAGTGGCAAGTACATAGTGGCTATTCTTGCTTGATGGAGCTAAATAGAGTTTAAGAGTTCATTAACAAATTGCAGGTTTAATTTTTTAATCACTAACTATTTGTAAGCTGTTTACTCCTAAATTAAAAAAAGAGCATTTTATAAATATTTGTCGAGCCAAAGCCCACACTCATGAATTCATAAATGGCAAAAGCAGTGAGCATTTTATTTCATTCTAATTTATAGACCGGTAAGTTTCCTTTACTGTTTCAATAAAATGCAGAAAAAAAACCCCTAAATTAATGTGATTTTACCTAATACTAACCAAGTGAATTAATGTTATGTTAGCTTGATAAATTAATGATATCTTCCATTAAGATTTTATGGGTTATCCACAGCAGAGCTGTTGTAAAAAAAAAAACACTTAGGAAAATTAAAAATCACTCAAAAGTTACTATCATGATTTGTAGCTTTCTTATTTTAAGGACAACAGATGATGGAAGAACAGCTGCCAAATATAAGAGGCAATGTTCAATGAAAATAAGAGCTTTAAAAACGTTCATAAAAATCTGATTAAGAACAGCAGTTAGGAAAAACTGCGCTAAAATGTAACAACCGTGCAATAATGTTAAGCAGTGCTTTGATTTAGTAAAAGTATGGGATTTGAAGATATGTATGAAAATCGTATCAAAATGTATGTTCATCGCAGTCTAAACAGAGATATTGCTGCAAATTAACAAGTTTTTTCTTTAAAGGTTTTCGGCATACCTGCACACTTAGTATTATTTTATACTTCTAGCATAGCAATGCACTTACCCTGGAAGCATATCTATCATCAAAAGAATGCTTTATCATCAAATTCTTGAGCACACTAATAGCAATCTGCCGCACATCTCTGAATTCCTGCAACGCGTTGCCCACCTCCCTTAGAAGCAATCCCACTAAGAAGTGATTTTTACAGAACTCATCGGTTAATGAATAGTCCAGGTGAAGGTCTGGAAGGAAAGTACAAGTTCTGCGTAAGGAATCGCATATTAAAGTCAATTTATCAATTAAGTTAGGGCTGAATGAAAATGTTTCCAACATTCTTAACAAATTCACATATATTTATATCTATAATATGTAATTATCTTTATTAATACATCTCCAGCCCAATTCAGTTCATAATGATGCATTTATTAAACAATGCTGTTGTATATTAAATTAAAAGAAAATAATTACATACTGTCCAATGTTCAAAAGTGTTCCTACTAAATTTATCTGGACCAGAAAATTGTAGCACCAAATTAAAAATATTAATCGATATTCAGGGACTATAAACACACACAGTGTACAAAGGTTGTGTGTATTCTATCTTTCAGGAACCTGGTTGTATGCTAGAAGCAGAATTTAATTTTGTGTGTGTGGTTCATCCCAGGTTAGTAAATCTGAAGGACTGCAAACAAAACATGGATTAAAGAGTTTTGGATTTCTGTACGGTAGCTTTAAGTTACTTCTTCATTATTTTACATTTTTATTATCTGTTAGGAATATAAATCCTGCTAACCACTGTGATCTTGGTTAATTGATATTCTCTAAGAAAATTGTCCCAAAAATTTGCAGTATGCAGTAAAAGTGTAATTAAGAGACTGCATTTGCAACACACGTGTCCAAATTAAGCAATTTCCTCTCAGTATATCAGAACACAAAAGGACGCAATATTTAAACAAAATTAAATTATCTATGGAAATCAGACCTGCATTATAATACAGAAGGCATTTTTTCTGCTACAGTTAAATAATACTATGTTTGCCAGAACTATTTCTATATTCAACAGAAGTGCAATAGAATTGAAATTAAAAAGTATCTTATTTGAACATTTGTGCTTCAACCACAGCAACACAATTTTATTTCATAAAGTATTTCTAGTAGTAACTAACTGTCCATCTATACTATGCCAAATATAGATAAATATTATATAAAACTGTAGAATGCGTTGGTTTGGAAGGGACCTTTAAAGGCCACCTAGCCCCACCCCTGACACACATGCAAGACACTTCCTGAAGGCTGAAAAAAACAAAGACACAAATAAGTTCTAGGCAGCTGTCCAGCTCTTAAGTCCCAAATCTTGTTCTACCACCTTGATGAAACCATAAATTAGTTACATTCAAGTTTATTAAGCCAACAGTCTACTGCATAAGTATTTCTGAAGGAAAAATCCTAATCTACAAAACCATAAATGTTCAGCAGGATTGTAACTTGTAAAAGCACCTTCCTCACCTCTGCTCATTGATGTCTGCTGCATTGAATGTCTGGAAGAAATTAATAACATCTTCACAGCCACAAATGCAGCACTAACGTTCTATTTGGTTTGGCACAAGGCTACATTGACCAGGAGCCCAGCTGGACCAAACAGGGCATTGACCACTGAGCTCCAGTGGAAAAAAAAAAAAAGAAAATAAAAATAGATGAAGATGCATGTGAGGTGGAAACAAGAACAAGTTACAAAAGAGGAATATAGAAGTATTGATCAAGTACGCAGAGGTACTGCCAGGAAGCCAAAGCTCAGCTACAGCTGAAGCTGGTAATGAACACCAAGGGCAACAAGAATAGCTTCTATCACTATGTTAGCATTTAAAGGCTGAATACGGAAAATGCAGAATATTCGCAGCACTGGTGAGGCCACACCTCAAATACTGGGTTCAGTTTTGGCCCCTCACTAAAGAAGGGCATTGAGGTGCTGGAGCATGTCCAAAGAAGGGCAACGAAGCTGGTAAGGGGTCTAGAGAACAAGTCTTATAAGAAGCGGCTGAGGGAACTGGGGTTGTTTAGACTGGACAAAAGGTTCAGGGAAGACCTTCTCTATCTCTACAACTACCTGAAAGGAGGTTGCAGCAAGGTGGAGGTCAGTCTGTTCTCCCATGTAGCGAGCAACTGGACAAGAGGAAATGGCCACAGGGTGCACCAGGGTAAGTTTAGATTGGGTATTAGGAAAAATTTCTTCACAGAATGGGTTGTCAAGCCCTGGAACAGGCTTCCTATGGAGGTGGTGGAGTCACTATCCCCGAAGGTATTTAAAAGACATGTAGACATGGCGCTGAGGGACATGGTGATGTGGCAGCAGTGGGTTAACAGTTCAGCTTGATGATCTTGAAGGTCTGTTCCAGCCAGAACAGTTCTAGGATTCTATGAATGAGGACTGTGATTTAGAGACAGTGGAGCTGGGTGATGCTGAAATACTACATAACTTTGTTAGAAGTCTAGAGACTAGCTTCAAGAAAGAATTATCAACAGTGTGTCGTGGTTTAGGGTCAGGGCAGCCCCTAAGACCCAACAGACGCTCTCTGTTAACTCCCCTCCCTCCCCAAAGGGGAAGAGAAAAAAGGAATAAGGGAGAGAGACTTAGTGATTAGAAAAGGTAAAATCACTGAACAGAATTAGTCCTATTTTCACCCAAACCAGGACACAGTGGATGAGGATCAAGTCAGGGATTTCCTGAGGGACCTCCAACTATGCAAATCCACAGTACCAGATGAAATGCTGAGACAGCTGATATCGTTAGAAGACCACTCACTACCACCTTTGTTAATATATGATCACGGGTCTCCCCCAACTGCAACCCTGTAATGGCTGAAGGCAGGCATTGCACATGTCTTCAAAAAAGAGCAAGAATAATTCAGGGAACTACAGGCTTTACTTTGGTCCCTGGAAAAACCATGGTGCAAATACTCTTGGAAGCCATTTTTCAGCAAGAAGAGCGTGACCAGGAATGGCCAGGAAAGATTTACCCAGGGTAAACCATGCTTGACTAACCTGTGTTCTACAGTGAAATAACTCGATCTAGAGACTAGAAAGAACAGCAGATGTCTACATGGTCATTGCATCCAACCAAATCGGAACACTAGTCTAGGTGAATAGAGACCTAAATGTGCAAAAGAACCAGGTGGATCACTGGGCTTAAAGGTGACAAGGACACAGTTTACCATGATTTACCATGTGACCATAGTGTTACCATGTCTTCCACTGACTTGATACTTTTGATAGATTACTCTGCTACCTAAATTATTCCTTTACATTTAAATGAAAGGATTACAACTTTAGTCTTTCATTGAAAGATTTTGAGGTTTCCAACATCCCATGGACCTGAAGTTCCAGAGTCCACACATCTAACAATAAAAAGTTGACATCTAAGAAATATATCATACACTTCTGTGAAAGAATTTACCTTGGTATCTCTGAACTCTGCCTTTCCCAAAAGGCATTGGTAGATTCAAAGGTATGTAGTGCTCATGATTGCAGACTACACGGAGAAATTCAAATTTGAATTCAAAAAGAGTCTGCGAAAATAATTTAAAAGTATAAATTAAACAACTGACGCAGTGATTTGAATAACCCAGCAAAAGCAGCTTCCTAACACGAATGGGGTGATTTCTCTCAGTCTTGTAGTATGAGGAATATAGGCCTGTCAAAGTTTCATGTCAGCATAAAATAACCCCAGCATGATTCACACTTGACAGTTGTATATAATTTTATTTACCATTCCCATTGTTCAAAATTATTTCACTCTATTAGCATGTTATGTACTGATGTAAGAACAATTTGAACACACAGATTACATTATTTGGACATCTGGTACATGCTTTCACCACCAGACTAAAAATACAGAAACTTAGCAAATGTCAACTCTTCCAACTTTAGACTCTCTCACATTCAAGCTTAAGATTTCTGCTTAGTGTTGCACTCCCCACCCCTTTTGTCATATATATGCTTGCTCTAGGGTGCTGAAGTTGCACCTGAAGGTAAGAAACAAAACATGAAGTACTGTTTTGATGGAAAAAAAATTAATCTCTAAGCACGGTGTAGGGATTCGTAATGCAACTGGAAAGAAGCCTCAAGACATAATGCAGGACTCTATCCACATGCACCAAGAAGGGACGACTCCTAAAAACAGTTTGTTTAAAAACACTGATTACCTTTGGATCTCCTGGGGCAAAGCAGCTGATGTAGTTATTGATTTGCTTGAAAACAAAGCCTCTGTCCATAAAAGTAAAACACCTCTGAGGAAAACAAGCAAAACCAAGGTAGCATTGATTTAGTACTGTCTCAGTGCTCAGTAATTCTATTTCTGTTTTTAATAAGTTTATTTGTTGAACACATTGATATTTCGGTTGACTATAAACAACAGTAAAAGAAGCAAACTATACTTACAGATATAGGAATACCAATTTTTCCCTTAGAGTACAGAATATGAACAAATTCCACATAAAAAGCAATTTGAAAAGAACAACTCTATCCTGACAAACGAAAGTGGCATACCACTAGCAGCTTTATCTACCACTTTATTTCCCATCCTTTATTCTCCCTGATGGATCTTATTGGCTGAAAAAGGAAATACAGTGAAAAAAGTCTCTCAACATAAAATACATGCAGATAAAACACTGCTCAATGTATGAAACTTTTGTAGGATTAGAAGGTAACTTAATCTATTTTTAAAGAAATAATAAATCAAAATACATAAGTTAGAAATTAATTTTTTAAAATACCAAACTTTTGAACAGACATCTTGATTACAGAAGATGCAAATTCTACTTCAATGCATTTTAACTTGGACCCAGAATTGCATTTTAAAGGCATTATGAATATTTGGTTCTATACAAGTTGGCTTTAAGATTCGTTAAAATCCATGAAGCTGTATTACTGAGAAAGTAACCACAGAGCTCAAGTCAGTTGGGTACCTACTTTTATAAAGGCAGCAAGGCTATGGTTTGCATTTTTTGAAGCCTCTGGATTGTCTCTGTACTTCTGAGTGATGTGTGGCATTAGCATATTAACAACTGTTTCAACTGCATGATGAAAGGAAGCAGAAAATCTCTGGTTTCGCAACAGCTAGAAACAAAATCAGATACAATATTTAATATGGTTTATAACACTAAAATTTATCAGAAAATTTATTTGAAATAAGAACAGATAACCTGACAGAGAGAGGGGAGACAGAACTTTTAAGCTTTCTCACTTGACATTTAAATTAGCATTTTCTTTAAATTCAAGTCTTTCCTCAACTTTCTAGACCGAGGGGGAAAAAAGAACATTTGGTTAAAAGAAAAATGTTACAACATCTGTCATTTAAATTCAAGGAAGGCAATCTTTGATAACAACACATGTATAAAAGCTTAAGTAATGCATTGATATTTTTCTATACTACAATAGACTTGATGTCAGAAGCTGAGAATAAAAAGGAATCCTTTATTTTTATCTATCTTCCTTTCAAAGCAGACACCAGCTGGTTCACATTATCAGACTCTCTTTTCTGTCTTGGAAAAAAAAAACCCCAAACTAACAGTTTGCTGTTCTGCCATTATCTTTTGAATAACTCCTTTGCCTTCTGCCTTTGTGGAAATTCTCATCTATGCTTCTTCAAATCACAGCTCTTCCAGGCTTCAGAATCTTACTCTCCATGTCTATTAGCCTAGAAGATTTCCACGGTGTCACATTTTCCTCCTTTCCACTACATCTGTATTATCTTCATCAATGCTTTTGAACAATCTGACCAGTTTTGGTCAGTAAGTTCTCTTCAGCTTTTTGGCACTGCAGAGCATCTTATTTCTCTCCATCTTACAATCTTTAATATAGGTTCTCTCTTTTGTCTGAAGGGATTTAATGACAGGTGGCATAACACCGAAGAAGTTGACACTGAGAAAAAGTCTCAGCTGTACAGGCGTTAGGTCTTTTCTTTATGAAAACTGAAATCAAAGTGCTCTGAATACTTCTGCTATTTAAATACTTTTTTGAACTATACTGAATGCAGCATTCCTAGGCAGAACAAGTCCTTGTCAAGGACATGCATAAATCAGTGATTACACCATTTGCTCACTTTCTGTTTCAACAGTCATCCAGTCTCCAGTTCTATTAAAGAAAAATATTAAAAAAACCAACCCATATGTGGTTTATCTACTTCTTTCTGGCAACTTGGAAACATAAATAAAATGCAACTAGTGATTAATACTTCATTTGAAAAGAGTCATGTACTTCCCATGCTCAGCATATTCTCAGCCCACCTTCTACAAAATACATGTTTACAACTATGCTAAAATGAAATTTTAGCCTATCTAGAGAATTTTAAAGGGCAGAAAAATTACTTAAAATTAGGAAGACTTTCAGAACTTACTTGATCATGTAACCCCACGTAATAGACAAAATTTGATGCCACAAATTGATGTAAAATATCTCTTAAGAAAGGTCAAAATCTCTAGACCAGTGTTCAGAAATATATGCCTACATCTTCTGGTGCATTGTAATGAAAACTCTCAGCCTACTTATAACAACTCTTAGAAATTGACATTGGAAGACCAGTTTGTACAGCACATAATTTATAGCATATAGAAAAATCACAAAGTGAACTGCTCAGTTTTTTAAGTCCAGTAAACCTGAGGTCATTAGGTCACATCTACTGGTAGTTACTCCCAAGAAAGAAAAAAAAAACCAACAAAACAGAACAGTGCCTTCTCTTGCAGTTACTTAGGTCACTTAGAGAGATGGAGGTCTGCAAGGATCAAGAACTAGCAGCAATGCTCATCCATGGTAGTACAGCACACTAGACAAGAGATGTGGATTATATGGGAGAGGACACTAATAAATAGACATTGCTAGAGTCATTCTGAAAAGCTAAATGCATTTGTTTTTCGTTTGTTTACACAGCTTCCTGCTTTAAAAGAATTATATTCTACTGTACTTATTTTATCCACCATCTGATCTCAATTTATCTGATCTCCCTTATTGTAAGGAAGTTATAATTAAATTAAGGAAATGGGTTTGCATGACAGCATGTTAGTGGCTTTTTTGAAGTTGGTTTTTTTTTTTAAACCAATATGCTGTTTCCAAACTTGTGAGGACTTCTCTGTAGGTTTGTTAAAACAGAAAAAAAACCCCCAAACCTTCCAACCAAACAACTTTGTTTAGCCAAGCAAAACCAGCATATTGCTATTTTTCAGAGTATCACCTACCAAACACAATAGAAAAGTTCCTCAAGCTATACAAGTTTCACACACATCATGTTTGGAAAACCTTTCCCAGAAGTACCATATTCTGCAATTAGAAAAGCTGTATCCTCCTCACAGAGCTGAATACTGACTGTACAATAAAAAAGTTCTGCCAGTGCTGTCAGGTAAGTACTAAAACCAACAAAAAATAGAGGGTTTTTTCCAATATAATTTTTAAATTATAAAATTCTAATGCAATTCCAGAAGTCTATAGGAAACTTCAATTTAAAATAAGAAGCAGTGTTTTCTGCTTTATAAGATTATACTTTTATTTCAGCTGAATTGATAAACTCATATGAATAATTTAACTGATTATTATAACCTCAAAATAGTGGAGTAAAATAAGAAATACTCCATTCACAGAGTGAAGAGAAGCACAAACTCCTTCCTCAAGGAATATTACATCAATAATGGAAACTAAATTTTAAAGATCCAGAATTATTTGAATGTATGTAATGAAATGGAAAAAAAAAATGAAGAAAAAAAAAGTAAATCTGAATATTTTTCTTGCTCTGGTTTGAATTAACAGTATTTCTAGCTATTAGTGGTAGAAAAAGTTGTCTTTTTGTTTTTGCTAGAAATCTCGCTGGAGTCCCAGTGTAAAAGGATGTGCTGCACTATATGCCCAGCAAACCCTTTGCATACATATTTGCATTCGAAAATGAACAGCAGCTGACCACTTCCCTACAGAGGTTAAAAAGTTATGATGATAAAAGCTTTCCTCCTGGAACACTTCAGAAGATATTTAAATCTGTAGTACTTGCAACATGTAAATACACTATTTCCCACCACCCCTTTAAACTAAAGACCTATTTCTAGATTAACCTGGTTATTTAAAAGCCAAGATTCTATTGAAAAGAAATAAATAAATTCATCTATACTTTTTAGTAACAGAAAGGAGATCACTCCCATCTTTGTGACATTTTAAATTAAGGCAACTCCTTTTCCTTATATAGAAACACCTCACAGCAGCGTCTTACGATGCTACAAGCAAATACTGGATGTCCTCTCAAACTCTATAGATCATAGTGCAGCAGAACAGTGTTAAGTGCACGACTATAAAACTTTTCTCCTGATCATTGATTGTCCAATTATTCACCTCCCCCACCCCCCTCATGTACTTCAGACTTCCAGTTACATTCAAATACACAGTGAAAATACTGATAAAAGATTTCAGAACAACCTGGAATGTTACTCAGCTGGGATTATTTTCCACAACTGAACCTTTGCTTTCAAAACTTGCTTTAATATAGAAGTAAACAAACAGATAAGCTGTCACCAATTAAGAAAAATACTGTTTGTAGGCCAATCTGGTAGAAAAATGCCTGTTTCTAAAATTTTAGCATTCTCCTTTCAGCACAGGCAATAACATTATTTAAGTATTAAATTAAGAACTAAATATTGGTACTTCTTATCACATACAGAAGGACTGTAAACTGCACGGATTCACTGTTCTCAGAGTCATTCTATATCACAGCTACTGTACTAGGCAGGAAGGGCCACATATTTTTGGGTAGTACTTACATCGAATTCCAGAGTTTCTATTGCTCACTTTCTTACATTTATTATATATAAAATCATAACCACATGTATATAAAAGCATTTTTTTTAATATGTAATAAAAATTTGTGATTGGAAGAAGAGTCGATACAAATTCTCTTCAGAATAACGTGTTCTCTGCAAAAGTTGACATACCTTCACTTTAGAGTTTTCTATCAAATGCTGAGCCATTGATTTTATCAGAACTTCAAAGAAAAACCACGAATACTGCAGAGAGAAGAAAATGTTCTGTAAAACTGCTGCATACATTGAGCAACTCTTCCAATACAGTTAATTCCTATTCTCGATATGAGCAGATTAGAACGTAAAGTAAAAAGTATAGTTCAATAGATACCTTGAGTAGCTTGTTACTTGTAAGAAAGTCAGCAGATGGCTTTAAAATAGTTGTCATGGACTTTGTCAATTCTTCATGTACTGTCTTATATTCAGAAGCAACATATGGTTCAGCTTTATATGCATACTTGGGGAGAAAAAACAGAGTATGAAACAAATGAAATTAAACAGATGCAACTACATTTAAATATACTTATTTTTGAGAAGTAATCAACTGAAACATTTAATATACTTTTACCTACCTTGACATAAGATCTCAGGTAGCTATCCAAGCCTTCTTCATGACACTGAGCAACAATATGGATAATAACCCTAAAGAGAAGCCAGAAACCAAGTAAGCCTACAAAGAAGGTTGTGATTGTAATAGCAATTCAGATATAGATTCATGTGAAAGCCCAGCTGTCACTTAAACTCTTGTCAAGCACTTAAAATTCTTTACCTTGTCACATTAACTGCAACTTCCTCTTGAGTTGCTCTGGTGAGAACTCTGAACAACTGATTTAGAACAGTTGGCAGGAAAGCTATCATCACATGGCCTTCCATAGCATGAAGGCTCTAAAAGAAAGCAGTAATATGGTCAGTCCCTGGAAACAATGGCATTTAAATAATAAGTTTTGAAACAACAGAATTTACTTGCAAGTCTTTTCCCAAAAATACACACTGCTTGCTCTATTTAGTGTTAATTACCTGAAATACAGCACAAAGAGCAATTATGAACAGTTGCCATGATAAATATTTGGCAAATATTTTCCACATTAAGGAAATTAGGGATAAAAATTATGTTTTATTAAAAGCATTTTAGAGGTAGTTACATGTACTTTTTCCATTGAAATGGATCCTAGACATATTTCAGTGAAAAGACTACCTGTGTACACCACAGCAAGCTGACACTTGTATATGCTCAGTTGTTTCATCCACAACTGCAGACATTCATACACAAAAGAACAGATTGCTTACCTGTGATAAGTTCAATACTACTTATACCAGTTACTGCAAACAATAAACTAATTCTAAAAGCCAGAATGAGCTAAAATCCCTAACTATCTAATGCTAGAAATTGGAGATAGTGAATTATGATCAGTCAGCTTCTTCATATGCTTTTGCATTCCATCATATGCAAAATATATTCTAGACATGACCATGCTGATATAAAAGGCAGTGTACAGCATTTCACCCTACATTGCTTTATGCCACAGAACTCCCTGGACTTAAATGGAGTTGGACAAAAGAAAAAGAATTTATTTGTTGAACGTGCATACACACAAAACATTCAAACATTTTCATTTGGTGTTAAGCAGCTATCTTGTCTCTGTGCATACAGGCAAACATTCATTCACACTATTCAGGAGTCAAAACAGTCTATTCCTATCTGATCTGTGGTTTTCCTTAGGAAGGGCAATTATATGCTACAGCATCTTTTCTATAAGCTTTGAATATCAAAGTATTGAGTAAACATGCAAATTGAACTTCAGCTCACACTTTTGGCCAAGATGCAGATATTTTTATTGGTAAAGGTGCTGTTTTAAGTAGGACTCTGTAGTGGACTCAGCCCAACTTCTGATGCCTTGAGCATTCACTGATACTGCCAGAAGTAGCTGTGCCCTTTGATCTCTCAGGCAGCTACAGATGTAGCTACAGACAACTCAACCTATGAGACGCTAAGTAACGTTTGGGCTCATGAAACATGAAGAGGAACATAGAAATGTCTAGAGCCAGGTAAGTCTCAGAAAAGCTTTAATTAGAAGTGTCAGATGGTGCTTACAAAAATCCCATTGGCGGGGCGGGGGGGAGGCTGGGAAAGAGCAGAAAGGGAGAACAGGAGAACGCTTGGCAGGTTCAGTAACATAAGCTATTCTGCCAGTAGCACACTGACTTCATGGAGAAAACTAAATTCTAAGCATTTACATACATCACTGCCATTACAGCACAGGCACTACCTGCAAGAAACTGTCACCACCATTGACCTTTAAAGAATAAAGTCTGGCACAGGTAGGTACAGGCTGACACACAGAAGGCCAATTCTCAACACAGAGAAGAAGCAAAAAGTATTTGGGTCCCTGTGAGGCCTAGCTAGACAAGAATTTAGCCCAATGAAATTGAGCATAGGCATAGTCTGTAGCTGAACACAGAAGATAGCATTTTTTTCTGTCACCATGAAGTGAGGCAGTAAAGCCAATATGATGTGTTAATCTAGTGGCAGGGAACATGTTCATACTGCGTGGTGACAGTGTTCTGGTGTTTGACAACAAGCAAGATTATAAAGAGGCTCTACAGTTGCATTATTCTGTCCTGGGGGATTTGGCAAGATATTGTTTTGTCAGTTCAGTCTCAACCGATCTCAAAATCGCAACCAGAGGACATGAAGGCAAGGCTGCACCAATGAGAAAAATGCCTTTTATGACATATAGGACTTCTGAAAACCTGGATGATTCCTTTGTTTGTATTATGATAGAACACTAGAGGAACCTGAACACCAGCAACTTTTAAATCCCTTGCCAGAAAAGTACAAACGATAGGAAGCAAGAGGTAAAGAGGCTCCCTTCTTCAAACAGAAAACACGAGACAGCAAGACCACAATCTCCCAGAAGGATTACTTGGGAAAAGATGGAATAACCCCCCTCTGCCTCAAGACAGGATGAAACACTCTGAAGCAGTGGTGGTTCTTCCAGCATCTTCCTGATGTTCATGTACTGTGTCCCTGTTTTGAACCAAAGTTGATCACAGAAATCTCGGGGCAAGGAAGAGGAGTTTTGACATAACTACAGTGACAAAGCAGTGCAGTACACAAGTGTACCATATTCAATAGTTAAATTCTTACTTAAATGTACTGAGTACTAAGTCCAGTCATTAACTGATGGTATTCAAATACAACAATAAATACTTCTGTGCCTAAGAAAATAAGGAGTTACATGTGATACCTTGCACAGATAATAAGGTGACTGAATTTTGGGCTTCATATTAAGAATCTGGCCTACTTGGCCAAGACAAAAGTGCTGTGCAAATCATGTATTTTATTAATCTAATTCTGAAAGAGAATTGTAGACATGATAATGATGATCTCCTAAGCAAAATTTTAGAAAATCAAGAGTCATCATTCCTTACCATTCCCATGTGCAGTTCAATTTGATTACTTTGATAAAGTAAGCCATTAGTGTTTTGAAATTATCACTCATAAGGCTGCCCAGTACTACCTCATTATCCCCTTGTGGTTTCCTTTTATATTGTAATTGTAAATTTATCTAGTGCAGGAAGTATCTTTTTTGTACTTTTTATAATGCATATTCAATTAGTGAGACCTAGAAAATGTCTGAAGCTCCTAGGTTTTGCAGTGGTATAAATAAATAATATAATCTGTTACTGACTGTCATTTTATACCTTAAGATATTTTACAAGATCAGTTCCTAGTGCACGAGCTCCAGACTCCGTTTTCTGACAGTACTGAAAAAAATTATGCAAGTGCTGGTCCTGTCAAAGACAAAGAAAAATAAATTAAACAATATCTAACATCACTATCCATAATCCGAAACAGAACCCATCAAAAATATTTATATATAAAAATCCATATACACATCCATTGAAAAAATTTTCAAAAATAATTGAAGTGTACTGCTCTGAAGATTAATTTAATTTACATATGTGAGTTAAAACCAAACCAAATTACAAGAAATTTCCAGTGATTTTTGAATACCCTTTATACAAAATGCCACCTATATTTACTTCAAACCAGCTGACATGCAGAAAATAGCGTATTTAATGTTATTTATCCCAACTGATCACAGTAAGAATTTTATGAGCATCTACAGCAGGACTCATTGCTTTGTAGACATGCCAGTAAACAGCTTTCAAAACAACTACAAGCTCTCATCTAGCAGGAAAATTCTGATTGGATGACAATGTTAGACAAACGGATCGCATTTTGAATAGCTTCCATTTAAGATCTGATGGCTTTCACAGCTGATGTGAAAGGAGAGATACCATGCAGAATGTTCAAGAGACAAAAATGTAAGAGATGAGCATACTCAGTTTAACAATCTTCCCACATACTATACATACACATAAAACAAACATGTATTATTCCTAAAAATTCCCCCAATTTGTTTTGTAACTCACCTGCGTATACACAGTTGACACCAAATGAGTGGATATTTTTAAGAGCTGTTTGCCTCCATCTACCCATTTAATTTCAGGACCAGAATGCTGTACACATATGTGCGAAGGAAAAGTAAAATAATGTTGCAGTATAATAGAGTAAACCAATTTGTTTATAGTACCACAAACAACAATTCTTTTTAAACAAACAAAAAATACCCAACACAGGTTGAAAAAATGTGTGCAATGAATAAAGTAATAAAAAAAGTAAAATTATGCAAGTAAGACTGCCAAAAGCACTTATGAATCTTAAAATGTTGTTTTTGTTTTTTTTTTTTTTTAGAAGTCCCACCATAGCTGCCTCACTAGCTAACAAAATTGTTGTCCTAGAAGTCACAGATTTTGTGTTTCCCCTACAACTCTGCAAAGAAGCTATTGAATAGAGAGAAATATCTACTAGTTTTCTGAGAAAAAAAAACAGAAGAATTTCCACAGATACTGACACACTTTAAACCTTAACACAGGTCACCAGTGACACAGGTCACCAATCGGTAGCAGCCAGTGCTTCCTTCCCATCCCATTTCTGAAGAACTGAGAATGGGAATGCTCAGCTGACTACCCTAACAACAAGTTAGGGAGAGATTTTACTGCTAGATCTACAACTTATCATATTGGTCCTAACCTTCTACCCATGGATATATAAGCAGCGACGAACAGAAGAGGCATAAAGAATACACCTGCAATGTGAAAAGATGGAAGATGTGAAGGAGACGATGGTTGGAAAGCTTACAGCAGAGTTTAACCAGGAAAAGGTGGTAGAATAGGAGGAGAGCTGCACCTCTTGCTGTTGATTTTAGGTCTCTTCCTCCAAAATGATTCAGTTTTGTCTCCGCACTTCATTCTTAATCAAATTTCCTATCACAGTTTACATTTTGTATCCTCCTCAGTATCATTTTTATTACTACAATTTTGCAAGCTTTCTGCTTTGAAAAATACAACCATAAATTTTACCAGTGAAGTATAAAGATCACAAAAATCAAGATGTGAGAATAAGACTTTTTCAGGAATATAGGACTTACTGAAAGGAGACAGCATGAAATGCTAAAAAAAAATTTAGCAAAGGACTTCAGATTATTTGCATATCTTCATAAACTCAAAATAGCTTAATATATTTAAAAAGTTACCATAAGTTCTTGTCAATTATTACTACAAAGAAAATTAAACTTCAACATTTCCCTAAGCACATCAGCTAAATAGTAACAGAAATAAGTACTTAATTTAAATGAAAAACTAGATTATGACAGATTGATTAAAATTGTTGTAGAAATCAAAATTTAGTCATAAGTTTTGTCTCCCATTTCTGTTTGGGATTTTTGCTTTCTCTATGTCAGGTGTCTAACTTTTTCAAAGCACTCCATTTTAACCACAAAAGAAAAAAAATTCTACTAGAAAATAACTTACATCTTATCACACTGAGGAATTACAAACAGAAATTTTCTCCACATCTTTTTTGGAAAGATTAGAGCAATTTTGTCAAACGTACCTTTCCAACTCCCACTTCTTGATAACTAAGATAGCCTGATGGAAGGTTTGCTGATACTGGGATGTGTTGCTCATTGGTCACCACTCTTCCATCTTTTATTAGAGGAAGCCAAGAATACCCAACTACAGAAGATGAAAGGTAAGTAATTTTGAATATGTTATGAAACTTTACATAAACCCTTACAAAAGTCTTTACACACTTCTGATATGTAATTCGTAAACCAGAAAATGTTGCTGTAACGGCCAAATAATTTGAACTAAAACGATTAGAACTAATTAAAAAGGCAGTAAATTGTCACACCATCTGAAAATCACATACATTCGATAAACATTCTAACCCAGCATCTGAAACGTTTAAAGTAAAGAAAGAATGAAATTTTTCAGTCAGTATAATGTAATTAGAAAGCATGATATGGATCACAAAAGTCACAGGATACCAGGTAATCATACTTCATAAAATCTCCCCAGAAGTTACTGGAAGTAAAGCGTTACTGTACTTACCTTGTGTTTCAACAACATCCTTCTTCTTTGTACTGCCTTTGCTTGAATTATCGCAGCTGACATGGTAGAAGGTGAACAACAAATGGTGCTTTTCATGTAACTGAGTGGGCAATTCTATTTTAATCTGAAAGGCAAAGAACCACATCTGTAGAAGTCTTCAGCAAGAGCAGTGACATGCCTTACTGTCACTTACTGGCAGCACACTTGAAAAGCAGTATCAGGTTCTATGTTACGTGAAGCAAGCTCAAAAATCACACACCTAAAACTTCAAACTTGCTTGCAGTGATAATGGAGGGGTCTGATTCAACTGAAATCATTACCAAGAACTTTGCAATCCTCAAATCTTTTCTTGTATTTTGAAACTTAAAGAATACGTAGACCAGTTACCTTTGAAAGGTCGCTTACCTCATCATAAAACTCTGGATTTTGGTGATGATGCAGAACCGCAGCAACCGCACTTCTTGTAAATACTGGACCACCTGGCCTACCATAGATACACTATGAGTAGGAGAAAGAAAGAAAACAAAACAAAACAAAAATAAAATTAAAAATAAAAAAAAAATAACCAACCTGGAATTATTTTAGCTTAGAATTTGAAATATTTTAACTGGTATTTTACTTGGTTCCTTGGCACAAACAAGGGATTACATGATCTGTAGTCTGCTTGCTGTGTAGTAGAGCTGAAACCATGATTTCTCCTCAAGATTCCTAGACATTTTTCTATGTCTTTTCTTCCAGGCATCTCTTACATACTGTGGTAGCTCATAAACAGAGTTTACCTCTGCAGGTGATCTAGAGCTTTACTGTTTTAACTTAAATTCCTCCTGTGGAGTAGGCATAAGCCACCCTTGTTCGCAACAAGTTTATTCTTGGAATTTTTGTTGATACAGAGAAATGAAATGCTCTGAGGGTTATTTAGCAATCTTTTATATCAAAACCAAGCAAGTCATATAGCAGTTACTCTTATGCCAAATGCAAAAGAAGGACAGGAAGCCTCCATCCAAAACGAGCTAAATTAATGCCCAACTACTATGTTACTTAGTTAACTGTTCACTCTTTTATCAGTATCAAAAATCAAAAGACTAACCTTCAAGGGCAAAGAATCCTCTTCATCAGAATCCTTGAACTCAATGCATATTGCAATATTTCTAGCCTAAACCAGGATTTAAAAACAGACCCCCAAACAGTTAATCACAACGTTCATCACAGAAATATTAAATGTAAACAATTTTAGACAAACCCAAGAAAGAAGGTTGTACTTACTTTTGCAAAACACTTTTGACTGTCATATTTCAAATGCTTTGGATAAACATAAAGATGATTGTTGTAGATGGTGAAAGGCTGAGTGTGCTTTGGTATACAGGGAACAAATTCCTCTATTTCAAACGTTATTAGTGTCTTGGTACTGTTTTCAAACTGTTTCATGGGAATGTATGACGAGTTAACATAATCTGAAAAATACATTAAAACACCCCAAGCAATAAAAAACTGAAGAGAAAAAGCCGGCATGTCCATTTAACTGTGTTTATTGATACTTACTTGGAAAATCTGGTGACACATTATCAATTGTAACATCCAGATTTCCTAAAATAACAGGAAGTTTGGCCATCTTTTCAGGTCTATAGGAAGGAAAAAACCCTCAGTCAGGCTAATGCAAAACTATTAGTTGCCAGAGAAAAGAGATAATAGGAAACAGAGGCAAGATGAATATCCTGAAATAGGAGCATGAGGGGAAAGGTGGCTTGCGGGCGGATAACTGATCTGGTCTTGCTTTTTGCCTAGATTCACAGTTTTCCTCTCCTTTATATTCTTAAAAACAAAATAAATTAAAAA
>VWZY01011200.1:492055-502381 GCA_013399075.1 Chloroceryle aenea
GGCACCACCTTATTCACAAGTGTATACAAGATTAAGAAAAAGCACTATGCTTTTCTTTCTTAAAAAAAAACATGAAAAACTTTTAGAAGATAGATTTTGTTTTCCATATAATAACTCACTATCATTTGCTGCAAACAGGGGACCTAAAGTAAGCTTTTTTAATTCTCAGTAGCCTCTGACAAGCATTTATGGTAATGGGATAAACTTAGGGGAGGAGCAATAGCAGAAAGAAACCACTAAGTTAAGAAAGTGTGCTTTCTACTCAGTATTTTTTTTCCAACCGCCCCCTTTTTCTAGAGTGATAACTCAACCTCCAAAGCATTTACTATTGACTGGCCTACTATGAAATTTCTTAGATGCTATCATGTACCTAATTTAGAAACATGATTTGAAGTAGGAGTATTTTCCATGTCTAAATACCATTTTAGAACCCTTTCTTACTCAAGACAGTCAGAAGCATAATGTTTTTAAATTATTGCAGAGGAAGTGGATGCAAAATTTTCCCAAAATGCAATCCCATGCTGTGCAACAAACAACTTTTTCCGTTTGAGTCTGGATTCTGATTCCAACAGCTAAGCCTTAGACATTACCATCTCTTTCTTACTAAAATTCCTCTGAAGTACTCTTCATGGTCCCACAAATGGGATGTTGAAATAACCAAAAGCATTTTCTTAATTCACCAAGTAAAGCAATGTGGCAGGCTAATTTACTATACTAGTTTCAGTGATACTGTTTATGGCAAAGATTATCAGCACACAGCAAATTCGATGCCGTGTGAACATCAATGAAACTTGATGAGCTTCCTAAAATGGATTCAAAATATCTGTTACAAACCTCATCTCCTTATCAGTTTTGGAAAGCAAGAATAAAACAAAGAAACTGCAGTCCAAGTCTTTTGCAATTAGCAGTTGTTCCAATTAGTACCACTCTGGCTAACTGTGCCAAAACAGAAGTGGAAATGCCTTTGTGAAGCAGCAAAGATTGCTCTATTATTTTATAGCCTATTTAATAAGAAATGGGTCGAAATTAATTTATTAGTAGGAGATTCTTAAGCCTTGCCTACAGCCTTTAGGAATACTTTTTTCAGAAGTATGATCAGTGTTTATTATGTAGACATCATGAGCCACATGCATTCCCAAGAAAGGTGGACTGGACACTGGCTTGAATCCCATTCCCTGAGAGCTCGTGTTCTCTGTCCAAGGTCAGTGAACATCTGATTTATGCTCATACTTGTTTTCCTTTGAGAACCAGGAGAGCACATTGTGCAAGCATAACTCCTAACACAGAGTTACTTCAGGATATGATGCCACTTCAAGTTAGTCATGGTATAATACTTCAGTCCTACAAAGGGAAGATCTGTAGCTTATATGAAGACATTGATTATATTTATACAACTTCTACATTTGAAGTGAGAAATACATAAATACACATACCAAAGCATTAAATGCTCCAGTTCAAGATTATAACATAAATTGGATGGGGTTGGAGGGGGGGGGGAAGGGAAGAGAAAGAGAGAATTAGGGTGTGGTTGGTTTGTTTTTTTTTTAAATGGGGAAATTAGACTTACTTCCTGAAATCTGCTAATAATTTCAGCATGTCTTCATTTGAAAGTTTATTACTGTCTTGTCTGAAGAGAGGAGAAAATCTTGCATTTTTGTCCAAGGTTCCTGAGGCATCTTTAAAGAGTGTCCTGAAAGTCAAAATCTTGCTTTCAGTGGAGTTCAAGAAAAGTGTTGAAATGCACTTCAGGAATTTGTTTACTACATATTAGAACATACTGCACCATCCCTCATCTTACTCATTTAATACCCTTGTCATTGTATATGACTTTTCTCATATAAATAGTTCAGTCTAAGAAGTCAAGTGTGAACCATTGCATTCTTAGTAGAATAAAAAACACCAATGATAGAAAATAGTTGGCAATATTCAATGGTTTGAATAATGATAATATGAGTGGGTTGTGGTTTTTTTTTCTGCTACATAGTTGAAATGTAAGTTTGTTTGTCAGGAATCTTTGGTTAATTGCAAGTAAAACAAAAAACAATTTAAATAGTACATTAAGTTTTACAAGAAGTGAGATGCAGAAAATACTGTTAAAGAAAATTAAGAAAAAATACTGATTAACAAGAGCTGTCTTTACCTAGCTGCCCAGGCAAAAGGCATTCTATATTGACCTAACCTCTGGCATGCCTGCTTAGCATTCTTCAAAACTTTTTGTGCAACCTGCAAGGGAAATAGTAAGAAATACCATGTTTTAAAAGGTACATTTTTTGCACCATTAGTACACCAGGAAAAAAACCAACACATATTGATACTGATACAAACTGGAAAGCCTTCTTTAGAAGATTCATCCTAAGTATGTGAGTGAAAGACTAATGAAGATACTTAACAATTCATTTCAGGTTAAGCATTACCTGCTGATTTCACAGCATTTCATGGATGGAAAACCAGACCCATCTCCAATCCCAATAATGCATACATAATTAAGCAAGGAAAAAAAAAGTATACAAAAATCATATAAATGGTAGAGCAAAATTCAACTGGTCTTAAGACAAAATTCTGACTCTGGATAAAGATATTTCCCCCTGCACTTGGCACTCTATTCCCCACCCACTCAGTGGACCAGAACATATTTCTGAACAGTGAACAGTAAAATACTCTGCAATACACACAGAATATGTGGAGTTGCTGTATGAAGAGCACATGGAAAATCCTGTGTAATGGACACTGCACATGACTTTCTTTAAAGTTTTGGGTTTCTTCATCTTGTTAACTTTTAAGTGAACAAACAATTCCATTATATAGAACCAACATCTATAGAACCAGAGCTAGAAACCCACTAATTCGATATGTTCAAAACTGAGCTGAACCACTTGAGCTAAAGCAGAAACTCCTGGCAGAAGCAGTGAGCTTTTCTTTTCCAGAAACCAGCTTCCTGCATGTGTTTATACAGGGCAAAATTATTTGCCAGAAGCAAATATGGAGTAAACCTGCCTGAATAATATCCCTGAGCTATACTGTTGATATTATGAAGAGCTGTTGCTATTAGTGTGTTCTTTGAGCCAACTCACCATTATCCTTTCCTGAAAAAAGGCAGCTATTGCACTCAGGAGTATGGTAAGTTATCATCATTAATTTACTGTATTCAACATTTGAGGGGAGAAAAAGTGATCTCTTGGCTATAGAATTGCTGCTTCCATTTTCCCTTTTTCTTGTCCAGAGCGGTATTTCTGCAGGGAACTGGAATTTCCTCATTGCACTGACACGCATGGCAGCTTATATATCTGGTACCGTTTTGTTTTAAATTAATACGATGTAATCCCAGAGGACAAAGCCAGAAAAAAAGTCGAACTAAGTTACACTTTGTAAGATTTTTTTTTTTCCAAATTTCTCTTCAAATAGTTTCAGTTGTGGTTCAATTGCTTGAAATTATAAGCAAATGAATACCAGAAATGGCAAGCCTAAGTTAAAAGAACCATGAAAGTTCCTATTGTCTCCTCTTGCAGTACAGGGCAACACAAGCCTAGCACTCAGCATTGGATATGGGGACACTTGGGTTTACTTAACCTTCCCATGTGGCTCAGGCCCATGACTACCAAAATCAGTTACTCAGTTCAGGTTTGCTTTAACTCAGTAACAGTCAGCATACACCAGATTCTTAAAATATAAAGCTGCTGTTTTAGAACAAGAGCTGAAAAAAAACTGTGTCAAGTATTCCTTGCAAAGCAAAATTAGTAGTCTGAGCTATATTAAGATGAAGTGAAAAATACGGGTTTTTTTGGTGTAGCTTAGGCAGCATTAAATCAGTAGGAAAGAACACCGTTCTGCAGAGCTGGGAAGTTAACCCTTCTTTCCTTTCACTAGCTGAAAACAGGAAGAATGTCAACAGTAGCTGACACTGCTTACAAAAAACAACTTTTATCCTAGTATCCTGGTTCAACTATTTAGGAAAAACTGTAAATCAACAAAATGAAAATTCTATTTCTTCAGTGACAGACAAGAAGCAGCAACTGTCAAAGGTTCTTGTAGATATGTTTCCGGAAATATTAAACAGTTATGTCATCCTAGACTCCTTAAGACATTTCAGTGGTTTATCTCCCCAAAGTGTTTTGGAATTCTATCAAGTCTGCAAAGCATTTTATACATAAACCAGAGGTTTAATGAGCTCAGTGGTTCTGAATAAAAAAAAAAAAAACAGCAAGAGGGCAGATGAGAGTAAACTATGGTCACCAAAAAGTGTCAGAAAAGGAAGCTCAACAACAGTGATACACTAAATAAGATGCATTAACTGAGGCAGTGTACCGGGACACCCCAAGGGAATCAAGAGGGTGACACGGCCAGCCCAGCTGAAGTGCCTCTATGCAAACACACAGCTTGGGCAATAAACAGGATGAATAAAGGGCCACTGTGCAGCTGGAAAGCCATGACATAGCAGCTATTACTGAAACTTGGTGGGATGATTCCCATGACTGGAATGTATGGACAGATGGATACAAGCTCTTTAAGAAGGACAGGCAGGGTAGGAGGGGAGGAGGTGTTGTCCTCTACATCAGTGACCAGCTAGAATCAGTGGAGCTCTGTATGGGCAAGGATGATGAGTTGGTTGAGAGCATATGGGCTAAGACGAAAGGGAAGACAGGGAAAGGTGCTGTTACAGTAGGGGTCTGCTACAGGCCCCCTGACCAGTAGAGCCAAGCAGATGAGGCCCTCTACAGGCAGACAGAAGTGGTGTCATGCACACAGGCCCCAGTCCTTGTTGGGGGATTTCAACCACCCTGACATCTGCTGGAGAGACAACACAGAAAGGCACCAGCAATCCAGGATGTTCCTGGAATGCATAGATGACAACTTCCTCCTCTAAATAACAGAGGAACCAACAAGAAAAGCTGCTATCCTGGACCTTGTTCTCACCAACAGGGAAGGGCTGGTGTCCAACGTGAGGCTCAGGGATAACCCTGGCTGCAGTGACCACGAAGCACTACGATTTAAGGATTTGAACTAGATGATCTTTAAGGTCCCTTCCAACCCTGACAATTCTATGATTCTAAGACATGCATACAGTTAATTTCTGACCTACATTTAATCTTTTCTCAAGAATTTTCAATTCACTAAAGTCATTATAACCATTCGAGCTTATGTAACAATTATAAAAAGCTAAATGTTTCCCAATAATATGTTGCACTTGATCTACAACATTTCAATTTATAGCACTTAGTAGCAATAACTACAACGTACTGAATCGTATCATCCAGTGATTTAAATTTCCAATAAAAGAACTAAGCTTTTTATTAATGTTTCTTAATTTCAAACCAACCCATCTTGCCTCAATACTTTTACCATGCCACAGAAGCAGATAACATACCTTTGAAGAGTCTGAACTTTTCATATATGGCTCTGCACAATGAGTGATACTTCCCTGTAATACTTTTTCTATTCTAGCCACAAGAAAAATGTCAGTATGAGGGCACGTGACTGAGAATATTCCCTGGGAAAAACAAAACAAAACAAACCAAGATGATAAATCTAAAGGGAAAATGCACACACATTTTTATATTATGTAATGGAAAGACATCTGAAGCTGGCACCCAAACTCTCTACTGTATCCAAAATCTTACTAATTCTTTAGGTCACTAGTTCTTACCTGCTTTGGATATTGTAACACAGTTTCATGAATGTCTTGAATTCTGTGTAAGCTCTCACCACTTCCATTCATCATTTGTTGAGATGCACTGGGTATCATGTGCCTTACTGAGGCATGATTCAAATCAACATGGAAATCTGCTGAAATCTTCCGGTTGTTTTTAATATCAAATAGTGATAATGTGACAAAGAAAGGTTCTACCTAGACATTTAAAAAAAAACAATTGTCACTGCTGGCATCTATATTACTGTAAAAACGTTTATGAAAGGAAGAGGAGTAAAATTTTTATAAACAGTTACACAGAGCCATCACTCCAGATATTACTGTTAAGATGTAAAAGATAGTAACTGAAAAATTCCACCTTCTACAATACAATAACAAAGGTTTAGTAGCAAAGTTACATTTCATTGGATTTAGGCTCTCATTTTGATTTAAAGGAGTAGAAAAAAAAAGCATAATAAAAGTTTTGCAATAACAGCAAGAAATTCCTGCTTTTAAGAATAGTGCCATTAAAACACTAAGACATTTATTACAATATTAACAGATAATATTTAGATTATTTACATTTGTTGTTGGTCCTTCTTCATTTTCTGCAACGCAACTTTGCAAATTAAAAGATAAATCATTACACTTCACAAGAATTTTTTTTCCGAATTTCTCTTCAAAGGGCTTCAGTTCTGGCTCAATACCAGAAAAGTCAAGTTTCTTTAAAAAGAGAGAAGAAAAATGAAGGTAAGTGTTTCTCATCTCCAAAGGATCACTATAAAAGAAAGTAACATGTTTGCCTACAAAGAAGTCTAACCTGTGCATCTGGATCCAAGGAAAAAAGTTTAACTCTGCTTTCACTTTTCAGCTTCATTTCTGCTTCTCTGGTACTCTGTTCAAAATAAGAAAAAAAAATGTAGTATCACCCTATTAAATGAAAGTGGGTTTCAATTTTAATCCTTTTTCTGAGATGTTCAAAGATTTGCATGGTTTTAATTCATGCACTCTTCCCTCCCTAATTGAGCTTTGCCACTCCTTAGTTTAAATTCCTCCATCATGTTTGAGTAAAAAGTCAGAGAAGGCTACTCTCCTCTCAAGGCTCTTCCAGGACTCAGAACATAAAAGCATGTGTCAGCAACATGTAACCTTCCAAGCTCATGGCAAGTGTATTCCAGTGTAGCTCATACAGCACTTTGCCTCCTTAAACAATAAATAACTTGCATAACGCTATTTTATTATAAGACATAGAAGAAGTATGAGTTTAAGTCAAAGCTCAGAGCTATCCTGAGACACAAGATTGCTCAGGAAACAGGTTATCTAAATTAAGAAACACCACTGGAGCTCTTATTCTTTTTTTCCTTTTCTTGTTTGGTTATTTCTTTTTCCTTTCTTGAGCTTTACTGACAAAAAAAGTGGTTTTCCTGTGGGTAGATGGAAAAAAACCCAGAACTTCCAGAAGATAAAAGTTACTTTTCAGAGTACACCATACATTGATTCTACCTGGGATTTCTAGATACCTGCCTATTAACAGCAATTACTAACAAATGTAAAATAGAACAAAATAGAATGTGAAAACTGATGGCAGACATCGGTTACTTTTTCAAAAAAAAGGTATTCTTTAAGTGTTCTATGATTTCTGAAGTCACAGGACATGACAGATGGACACATGCATGCACCAAAATTACCCATGTAGGAGAGCTGCCATTCCCAAAGTAGTAGCTGGCTAAACAGGGACACAAAGTATTACATTACAGACACACGTCTAATTTTGGATCAGCCTGTACAGGTTAAAAGAAGATACCAACCCAAAATGCTCATCACTGACCATCAGCTGGAAGAGATCTACTGTGTACATCTGCTTTGCTGGGGGTTGAAGAAACTCCTACTATGTCTCAAGAGGAAAAAAAATAAAACAAAAACTCTAAGAGCTCAAAATCCTATTTCAGGCTGATAATAATAATTATTAAAATAATAATAATAATTTGACTTAAAGGTTGCATTACAGAAGAGGAACTCACGAGGTATGATTTTGAGCATGGATGCTTTAATGAATTTCAATTCCTTTGTGTTGTTATCTTTAACACACACAGGAGAAAAGACAAGAGTTGATGTGAAAGACACGACCCAGACACTTGGTATCAGCAGAGTACTGACAGATTTTGCTTGTTCAACAGCAAGTATGATTGAGAAATACAGGACTAAACTGTGAAGAAGTTTAAAGATGGAAAGAATTTTGCATGTGTGTTTTGGAAAGGGAATAGTCAGTGGCAAGAACTGAAAAGGAATATTTATTAATAGGAGCAAGACAGAAACTGTTTTAGCTAAAGCATCTTGAATAGTTTTAGATTTTGCATACTAAAGACAAGACAAAAATATGCATTTTTAACTGACAGATCAAGGGCTGTTGGTCAGAAGTCAGGAACTGAAAATCTGTGTGGTTGTCAACACTGTCAACAGCACAGCAGTGACTCTGTAATTCCATTTCCTCATCTGTAAAACAGAAACAATGTTTTCCTACCTCAAGGAATACTGGGACACGTAATGGTTAAGGAGGTCTTTGGGCACACTGATCATAAGAGTCACACAGATATTTAATGTAGAGGTGTTTTTTTTTTTCTCTGAAGATTAAAAACCAACCAATAAAACCAGAACACAACAAAAAAAAACCCCGACCTAATCAGTCTTGGCACTTTACTTTTATCTGTAAGTTGAGATGACAGACAGGTTGAGCTGTTTGTGTGCACATCTGTGCACTGAAGCACACCATACCACCACCTTTTAGTTTGTTATAAACTAACAGCTGTGGAAATGAAGAAGAATGAAGGCTTGAAGATCTGCTCACAGGGGTTAAACCTTTCCTAGGAAGACTGCTTTTTTTTCCCTATTGTCAGGTGCTCTACAATCACCCCCGAAGGAATTTCTCTTTCCTCATAAGGATATGAGGTCAGCTATTGCAAAAATCTCCTCCTAGAACTAACAGAAGTAACAGAGTCACTATAAACTCTTCAAAAAGAAGGCTCAATGCCTTGTAAATCTTCCACTGGGAAAAAAAGAACCAAACCCAAACAANTGCTGAGAAACACACTAAAGACCTATGCATTTCCAATTAGAAGTAGTACTAAAGCTATACACAGGTGCTGCAACCCTAAACAGAAGTCCCCTCTGGAAGTCACATGGAACCTAAGCTTCCAATAACTCCGATTACAATGCAAGAAAAACATCACATACAATAAGAGCATCTGGTTTTATATTTGTTTCTGC
This sequence comes from Chloroceryle aenea, assembly GCA_013399075.1. NCBI lineage: Eukaryota > Metazoa > Chordata > Aves > Coraciiformes > Cerylidae > Chloroceryle > Chloroceryle aenea. The sequence continues at coordinate 500,943 of VWZY01011200.1, forward strand.
AATAAACGTTCATAGCTTCGTGTAAGTATGCTGTTTGATGCTTACAGCTCTTCCAAGGAAAACTCAGTTGTATGTACCCCAATCCAAATCTATTTCCAAATACAGCCATAGCTAGAGTAAGATTACCACATAATGGCTTTTTGGGTACATGTGCTAAGTTGATTACAAAGCAGTAACAGGAAGAATTAAGTCAGACAGACAATCTTGGTGCTAAAATCTGCTAATGTATTCTGACTGGATCTTTTGATGTTAACTATTGTAATAGAATTTGTTTTACACTTTTTCTCAATTCATAAGCTGCACTTCCTTCAGGAGTAGTTACTAGGTCCAGAAACATCCACAGAAAAGGGGGAGAACATTCCAGAGCATGGTCAAGTAGGAAAGTTTCAAGACTGCCAGCTGTGGCACACAGAAGAGAGTAAGGAAGTCAGAGGAAGGAGTTTAGATTCTGCAACTGCAGTAGAAAAAAGTCACCAGATCCAGTCTTTAGGTGATTTAATAAAATTTCTCCCTTAGAGAACCCTCAAAACTTACTGCAACACAGAAGTCATTGATTTAACCAAAATAAAGTCAGAAAATGGTCTGAGGAAGACTTACTGTTACTATGGCAACACAGGCAGTACCCATGAACTTCCCAGCTTAAAATACATTCACATCATCACTGCTATTAAACTCCTCTACCTTCTAACTATAAAAATATTAGTATAACTAGATTTCTATAGAAATACTTCAGCACTTACCTGCATGCAACAATTGCAAATACGCAAAATATAATAAAATTATAAATAATAAAAGAATAAAACTTGCTGCTTTTAAACAGCATGCCAAGATTTACATAAGCAACTTTAAGACAGTAGCTAGTTTGCTTCCAAAAGCAGAAACTAAAGGAGCTCAATAACCACATCTATTCACAAAAGCACTTCTAATCTTTCAAAGCCCCACCACCTGACTGGAAGCTAGGAGCCAATATCTTACATTTACTGAAAGTTCATGTGTCTATCTTATGTTTAGTAATTTATACGTGGAGTTGGCATTTACAATATATATTACCTTGGCAATTTCAGGATAGTAATCAAAACTACTTGATGAGCTTTCCATTTTGCCCTGTTCATCATCTGAAATTATAAAACCACAATTAAAAAAAAAAANCATCTGAAAAGACAATGCAAGAAAGAATAGATGACAAAATAATCTTCAAACGGCATTATATAAAGTAATCAAGTTAAGGTACAAACAGTGCACTAATGCAAATGGGCAGATTTTTTTCCCTGTACTTATCCTCAGGGAAATAAGAATAGAAAAATACATTAGATCTAATGATTTTGAAAGATAGTAAATAAAGATGAACTAGAATGGAAAAATTAAAAACTTATTTTGAAGGAAACAGCAATTTCAGTGGCTTATGACCACAAAATTAAAAAAATAAATTAATTAATAAT
>VWZY01011200.1:502816-532761 GCA_013399075.1 Chloroceryle aenea
AGAAACTAAAGGAGCTCAATAACCACATCTATTCACAAAAGCACTTCTAATCTTTCAAAGCCACACCACCTGACTGGAAGCTAGGAGCCAATATCTTACATTTACTGAAAGTTCATGTGTCTATCTTATGTTTAGTAATTTATACGTGGAGTTGGCATTTACAATATATATTACCTTGGCAATTTCAGAATAGTAATAAAAACTACTTGATGAGCTTTCCATTTTGCCCTGTTCATCATCTGAAATTATAAAACCACAATTAAAAAAAAAAGTAAACCCAAACAAACAAGCCCTCCCCAAACTATTCACAAAACTGTAAAAAAAACCCCTAAACTAAACAAAAAACAAACAACAAACTCCTATCCCTTCAAAAAATACAGTTGTTAACGTTAAGAGGTTGTGGACAACTCCAACATTTCATTTTGATGCAGTGACATCTTCGAGGATGTGAACAGTTGCATAAATTGGTGAAGGAGCAGTTTTTTCTAATCTTACCTAGAAAACAGCTTGAATGTTTATGTTCATATCAGCATGGGGAAAGAGGATACTCAATGCACAAATTTACATTACTCTTTGCACTATAGCTTGATTTCAAAACAAGACTCCTTTGTTTGTTAGGTTTTCAGCTCTACTCTCCAGTGGTTACTGGATTTACACTGCAACCATTCAGTTAGCTATAAGCATTTTAGATTTTAAGGTCAATTGAGGACCACTAACTCCAAAGTCAGCTACAGGCTTCTCTTTTTCCGATCAGCTTTAGTTGCAAACATTATGTTAAATTCCAGCAATCTTTGTTAAAGACTGATACCATGTTTTAAACTCTAACGATCCCTTCTGGTATACTGTGCTACTTAGAGGCAGAACAACTTTTTATAACCTTTTCTGGGTTCTCCTGGATATGCGTACACTTAAGTCTTATACCAGTTGCCCTCCTCACCCACTCTCAAGATGAAAAATGCACAAGAGGACATCTAGACTATCCTTTTGTCAGCAAGCTTCTGATTATCACATCACATCATGCTCCTTACATCACATTCCTGACAGGTATCTGCCATATTTATTCTTAAAGGGCTCCAGCAGAAAAGATCCTATACCCAAGCAATGTATCTTAGTACTTGAGGGAAATACTTGTGGTCAAGGGAGTTAGATCTAAATTTAAGTCCCTCGCTGCAATCACAATTTCTATTTCTTCTACCTACAGTGACCACAGAACACATTATTCCATTCTCAGCAGCATTTTACACCTTTCAAAACAAATTCCTTCTAAGTTCTCTTCTCCTTCGACCACTTCAGTCCCGATTTTTCATTGTAGGTTCTGTTTTTCTAGACTTCTGATCAGTGTCATTGTTCTCATCTAGACTTATCTCAATTGGAATCAATACAAACAGTGATATTTCAATGTCAAAACTCTCATCAGTTAGTCAGTTAGGCCTCTAATTTTTATGACCAAGAGACACACAAAAAAGTTAGCTACAGTAAAACCTTGCTTCCCAAACACATGTATGTAGATGCTGTCACAAAACTATATTAGCATTGCTAGAAACCCTGCTTACCTTCGTGAGACTCCCCATTTCTTTTTTCTTGCATTGCAGCCTCAAAGTTAAGCTGAAGGATTTTGTTCAGAGTGTTTATCCATTCTTCCATTTCAAGTTCACTATCTGCAGCTAAAAGGTAACTACTCTTGTCTTGCATCTTGAGCTCAAACGCAAAACGTCTGACTTTATTGTTCTATAAGAAAATAAAAGATCCTTATAATATCTTTAAATACTATCTACACCCAAAGGAAGTTCTATATATATTTCAGATCTTTTAACAAAAATGTACAGCTTGATATTCTGAATAAGTGTATGATAATTACACTTCTTCCTCTCTGACGCCTGACCCTGCAAATAGACTTCTACCGCTGCAACAAGCATTAAAAAAATAACAGCCTACTTTTCAGTTACCCCTTATTATTCTGCTTGCAATATTTTTTTAAAACAAAAAATAAATCCCACTGTCAAGTATCAAGCCTTTGTGTATTCAAATCATCTAGAAGTGAAGCTAAGATAAACCAATTTTAAAAAGCATGAAATTCTATTAATATTTGAGTGTGAATCATTTGCACATTGAGATTTCATACCAGAGGTTAAATCATGACCACCCTCAAACCCTGAATGCCCTGATATTGATAGTTTTTTAAATATACACGAAGCTGGGAATCAATTCCTTCTTGTTCCTCAACCACTATTTGCTCCTCAAACCTTTTTACACAATTTTAAATCAAGGCTTGAAAAACTACCTAGCTTGACTGATGGTCCTGGGAAAGAATTCACATGTCTTAAAGGAAAAATCTCTATCATCATCCATTTTATTTAAAAAAATTCATAATTCATTAGATAAACATTACAATAAATAGTAAGACAGGTTTAATGGTTGAGGGAATTGTTCCTTTTAAGTTAAATTAAATGCCAAATTACATTTTAGTTTCCCTTTACCTCAGATTTTTAAATCAACTGACTAATTATTGGTTGCCAAACCAGTCAGCTTTCCATCAAAGATGAGCTTCTGTTAAGGAAGATACAAACAAATCTTACAGACTTCAGATCTAAGGCCACCTTACCAATTAAAATTTGTACTGAAGCAAATGAAAAAATCTTAAGAACAGTAACATTTAGCTTTCACAGCATAAAACCTTGACACAGGCGGTACATATCACACTTCCTGGTTTTCACAAACCACTAATTAGAGCAACAACATGTGTGAATAAATACGCTGCATATATTATGTGATGGCACTTTGTGATGCAGAAAAGTCTCCATATACTTCAATATTAAAAAAACAACAACGAAAAACCTCCACACGTATTGCACATCTTCAGCATTCCTCTTATAGAAGGATGGTGAGTCTACCACCTCTCTGAGAAACCTGTCACCCTCACAGTGACAAAGTGGTTTTTGTGATGTTCAGATGTATCAGTTTGTGCCCATTGCCTCTGGTCCTGTCACTGGGCACCACTGGCTTCTGTCCTCTTCACACTATCCCTTTAGGCATTGATATACATTCAGTCTACCCTTCTGCAAGCTGGGCAGTCCCACTTCTCTCATTTTCTCCTCATAGGAAAGACATTCCATCTTCCATCACCTTCCCAGCCATTTGCCAGACTTTCTCCATTATATCCATACCTCTACTTCACTGGGGAACCAAGAACAGGATACAGGACTGCAGGTGTGGCCTCACCAGTCTTATTCAGCTGTTTAGAGAGCAAAGGATCACCTCCCTCAACCTACTGACAACAGCCCCCATAATGAAGCCCAAGACACCATTAGCCTTCTTGGCAGCAAAGGCTCGTTGCTGGCTTTTGTTCAGCTTGGTGTCCACCAAGACCTCCTTTTCAACCTATTGCTTTTTAGCCGAGTGGCATGTCCAGCACATACTGGTGCTTGTGGCTGTTCTCCCTGGATGCAGAACTTCACAATTCCCTTTGCTGTAGTGCCTTTCTTTCATTTGTAAATTCTGAAAATCTCAATGTTTTCTGATGACGTAAGCTAATACTGCAGCGACCACAATAGTCTATACCGGAGCCACAGGCTGAGAACCAAAATGAAGCCACCACCTAAATGAAAAACGAAAGGGACCAAAACCAGCCCAGAAGATGGATAATTTAGATTGTCAGAGATAGGGGTGCCAAAAGCAGAGGAAGCTGAGGAGCAGAAGGAAAGATACATTGTAAGTGCAACACAAAGACTACAACTGTGTTTAGGAACCACTTTTTTGTTTGAGAGCTTGTTTTTAAAACTCATTTCACTGTAGTTGGCCAGAATTGTACCTCTAAGGAAGGAAAAGCGATTTGTGTAAATCTGTATATAAAACTTGAAATATGATTAAGTTTATTACAGTTACATGACTTTCCATGCAAAGTATCTATTAAATGTGTATCCAAAACTCCTATTGATACATTTGGGCAAAAATAATCCTCTGTAAAGCCTTTGTATCTCTCTGCATAAATCTTCAAACAACTTTATACTAAAAAAAATATTATTTAAGGAATACATCTTTATTAAACTTTGCCTATTTCTATCCAAGTTAATTTTTTCCAGGTATGCTGTGCCTAACAAAATAGTTACATGCTGTACTGTAAATACATAACAGAACCACAAGAAAAAAAATTAATCTTTTCTTTGGCACTTTCTAAATTAAAGAAAAGCACATACAAGCAACACTATAAAGGTTAAATGAAAGCATCTGGAAGGGTGACTGAATTTAATACAATTCCAACAACAAAAATCCCACACAAGAAGCTATGCAAAATATTTTACAGCTCATGTAAGCACAAAATGGAACCGAAATGAACTTTAATTTTGTGCTGTCATTAATTTGACATGATTTAATGCTGGCAGGTTTTGTGGGTTTGCCTTAAAATTTTGTTTGATATTTTTGGGAAATATTAGACATCAAGTAGTAATTTACATTCTTTTCATAAAGATGTTTTAATTTCAGTCTCTTGTCCTTTAACACCTCATTCACATCTCACTCCTGCAAGATGCAGTGTGTCCAATCGTTCCTCTGCATACTTAAATCTGGAAAAAGTTATCCGTATTTTTAAAAAATACAGAACTGACTGGAGAACAGGCAGAACAATGATAATTACCTGAACCACTCCCATGCATGAATCTAGAAATATCGATCCTTTAGGTTCTTTCGATATTTTTTCATCTTTGTAGAAATTGAGATTATAGGATCCATCACCAAGCTGGATTAAGTGGAAAAATCTTCTTTTAAATGACTAGGGAAAAGGAAGAAAGAAAGAAAAAGGACAACAGTAGTGTAAACCAGTTTCATATTACCAAACCCCCAAGCCCTATCTACACAGTTGGCTACAGAAAAAAAGCTTCTATTTATATAAAACCTAATCAGTATTGTCAAAAAATAAACCAGAAATAATTATTTTTAAATACTGCTACTAATAACAACTTGAAAACCTGCAGCAAGACTGTACTATATTATCTGAAAGTATTTATGACCTGCTGAAAGGTATGTAAAACTGACTCTACAATATTATAATAATAGATACATATTGTGATAATTGTAAAAATAACTTATTTTGTTTCTAGATAAAGAGGTAATACAAATAAAAAAACCCTCCTATTACATAGTCCCTTTTCTATTAGGGTCCAGTTAAAGAAATTATGTACAGCACTGGACTACTCCCACATACTGGATTTTTAATGCATTTTTTCCTGATTTAAGTAGAAAAAATGGGAAAGTTAAGACTTCACAGCTATAAATTACATACGAGTTTCCTTTTTTCCCCCCACACTACTTTTTTTTTTTTTTCTTTAGAAGTAACACACAAATTGACTTTCTCAAAGCCACAGTGATATTTAAAATTGGTGTTCAGTTTTTACCACGTGTAAGAAATTCTTAAACTTACTCTCATTGTCACACTTATGGCACTGTTCATGTTGCCTTTGTACAGCCATCCTTGTTTTGTTATTCCACCCTTCTGAGACCCAAGAGATGCTGCATCCTGGAGATGAAGGGAGATGGAGGGGAAAAGAAAAAAAGTGAAGTTTTGCATCACAGTCTGAAACTGTTGTAATTCTTGAAAATTTCATAGTCATTTTTAAAAGATGAAATAGCTATGCTCACAATGTAATGATAATAATGGGTTATGAGTCCCTGATGAAATTCTATAGCTTTCTAGTTCCAATTATTTTATTTAAACATCAGGAATAAGATTGTTCTCCTCTAACTTTTGATAGGTAACCTGGCCACTTTCTCCATGGCCAGCAGGATGATCCAGCTTCTAGACAGCTAAATTTAGTCAAAATAAATCCTATTTTGACTAAATAAAATATTTACTTACATTTATATTATAAGTTTTTTCACATATTAGAATATTCCAATGCAAGAATTTTTATTAATTTCTATTACCAAAAAGAACAAATATAAACTCATGCTTAGCCAAAACTTAAATCGAGATTTCTCAAACCATTTTTTCTTTATACATCTTGCTTCAAAGCCATTGCTTATTCAAGAATTTACAGAGAACTGTCCTTTTACAGATCAGAATCACAGCTTTCTAAAGAGAACAAGACCAAATTTGGCAGTAATGGCAAGTTCAGAAACAGCAGGTGCAATGCATGCATCATACAGCACACCCACTGCCTGTGTATCACTTCCATCTGTCAGCTGAGGGAACTTAGTAACTACATCAAAACCCACAGGATATTAACAACTACCAAAAAGAAGTACTCTACTATCAAATTTGATCAAAATGATAGATTTAGAAGTGCCATGGAATAAATATTATATCTCCAGTTCAGGTAATCTTTTAGAGAAGTACCAAGCTGACTTTACCATGGTCTCCAGTTGATATAACCCATTTTGTCCCAAGAATAATGAATTTGATGTATAGTAAGATTTTTAAGCCAACTAGAATAAATACTACTGATAATTTGTTATCCATATATTCAAGCTGAAATCAAACCCACAGAACTTCCTCAAATGCGTCATGTATTTTTTTTAAATTCCTTTTCTCAGCCATTAAGAGAATATACAAAAAAAGTGACTCTGTCTCCCATATATAATTGTTAGTGCAACAGTTGAACATTAAAACAAAATTTTGGAATAATATTAATTAGTTTCTGGAGCTAAACCAAGGAATATTCTCTAAAAATGTACTAGTTAATTTATTCACAGCTTATTTAGTCTGTCCAGCTTGCATATACACATGTGAACTTCAAAACACTGCAAACAGAAGGCAAAAGATGCATCAATCTGTTCCTTCAAAAACTTAAGTCAGTTTGATACTATGGAAGTTAGGCCCAGCAAGGTTGACATGGTCACCAACTATCAGAGCATTCAATACAATGCCCCAGAAGCATGAACAAGAAAATACTCAGTGAATTTTCATGTGCCCAAATGAGTCTTTCTGTCCAAGCAACACAGACTACCCGTTTCACGTTTTCAAGTCATTAGTCCCCACCTCTGTTCTGTTACCTAGATAACCATTTTTCCTGAACAGCAATCAAAATGCAGACAACAAATAAAAAAAACCTAGGTTTCCAACTATGATTTTCCACCTCCACTGGTGGTAGTTATCCCTAAGGAAAGGATTTTACATCTTTACATGTGTAAAATGATGAGTAGATGATGAGTTACCGTCAAAACATGGCACAAAACCACCAGTGCTTTTCTGTAATTTCACAAACCATACATAGGATCACCTGGCAATACATTAGCTGTGTTAACAGAAGTTAAGATTTAGCTCTGTTTTCCAACAGAAAATTTCTGGGGCGCACTGTTTTCCAGCTGTGTTGAGCAACACGATGTTTCCTAACAATAAAAATGACTGTCATTTAGGCCTCCCTAGTTAAACTGTTTCTTTCTCTCAGGCAGGATTCCTGCCAACAGAGCCAAAATGCTACTGAACCTTTCCAGCTTACCACCTGTTAATACAGAATCCAGTCATTAACACATGACTTTTACACCGAAAAACATATTTCCTGTTTCCTACTGGGAAGTCAACTTCCTCACTTTTATTATTACTGCTACACACTGTGCTTCACCTTTTTAAATGATCTTTCCCACAAACTCTGATCCAAAACTTTACTTCAACAGCAACTGTTTCAACAAAAACAGTTCCTTATCTTGATCCCACACCCCAGGCTGATTTAAAAATTCCATTTACAAACATCAACCTGATAGTGTGATAGCCCAAATTAGTTTTGGAAAGGTAATTCTCTCCTTTTTAAAGATGCAAAATTAAGCTAATCTTGATCTGGTTTTCCTCCAATTTTTAATCAATTGCAGCTTTTTGGTTTCTAGCATTCTCTTTAATAAGTCAGCTTTCTCTAAAAACAAAACAAAACAAAAACCAGAAAGAAAAGTGAAAAGACCAAACAACTTTTAATCTAAGCTTTGCATATATGCATACAAAGATGTTAATGACTGAAGAAAACCCTCTTGTGTCAATTCTTCTCTCGAGGAAAGAATTTAAGAATTTACACTCCTCTTTCTTCCTAGCATTTTTATTCTGTTCAAATTTTAAGTTCATAAAAGAGTAACAGATTTCTTCTTCAGTGACTGTATCTCCCAAATAGATATGATGTTCTTGCCTGTTCTAACAGGAATCTAACAGAAGGAAACAATCTCTTCTCTCTCTCTAAAAAACATACCACCTGATCATAGCCACACTATAGTTCTGCAGTGTTTAACTAACTCTAGCCATATTTATTTCCCTGTTATACCTTCATTTAATTTTTTCATGTTTAACTCAAGTTGCCAGAAATACTATCACAGTAAGTAATTCCAAGTCATTTTAATTTCAGTATAATACAAAACATAATTATTCCCGTCTTACCAATACGAAGATTTGGATACAGATGCATATTTGGCCAAATATCACAGTGTAGATTAAAAGCAGCTCTGGAGAATCAGCATCCTGGGAATATCTGAATCTACCTATTTAAGTGCACTCCCTGGACCATTTTTCCACATTTAATCCAGGAAAACTTGTAAGGAACTACTTTATTTCATATGCAGCAGTCTGAATACAAGGAATTTAGAAGCAAAATACTTGTCAAAGGATAAATGCCACAAAAAGTCATTTTATATTATTTTAATTAATTTCTGTGATACAAGAGTTCAAGTACTTGTAAGAAAAGCAAACACTGTCACTTAAACACTGTTTTTTCTGGGTGTGGTAAAAAATTAAATAAAGCGCACAAATAACAGCAGTAATTACTGAAAAAAGTCTTGGCACTTGACACATACTCGAAAATTGCTTGAGGCTATAGGTACCTCTGGTTTCCTTAAGCCAATGACAAAGAAAGAACATACCTCAGTTGTAGTAATTTTTTTTAGCTTTTGTTTCCCTGACAGATCTCCAGGTCTTACCCTATACTTAGAATCAGTTTGTCACAAATTTGAGTCACATTGTATGCTATAATGTCATGTATACTTGTGTACTGTCATACTGGAACAGGTTCAGCTACGATTTTACTCAACTTTTTGATTAAACTGCATGAAATATTTCTCTCTGTATGCCCATATATACAGAAAGTACAAGACAAGACAGATTTTATGAAAGCTGAAGGATTACATGACATCAACTATTAAAACTTTCATTTCACCATCTGACACATGACAGATCTCAGGAGTACAAGGCTATTTGAAAGGAGATAGGTAAAATAACTACATTTTTTTCCAAGCAGGGTGTTCAAGTTAAGTCTCTGTTTTCATTTACTAACATCAACACTTAACTCAACTTGTAACCTCTCCTTATGCAACATTTTTTACTAAAAGCAATAGGAAGTAAGGAAGTACTATTCTCTCACCTCATCTTTATCTGCTTCTTCATCCACTTCATATAAATGAACTGGAAGCTTTTCCGATTTTGCCCCTTTACTATGAAAGAAAAGGATTGTAAAATACTAGAAATTTTGTTATTAGTTACATATTTTAAAGATATAAAAAAAAAAGTATTTTCCTGAGGAAGAAAAAACTCCACAAGAATAATTGAACTTAAGCATGTATTTTTCATTAAATGTGTTTCTTAATTTGCACATCTGGCCAGTCTTTTATTCTGCTTGCTACTGTCCTTATGGGTAACTGGAGTGAAGCAAACACCTTCTCATTCATGCCTTCCTAATACCTTAGAGCAAGGGTTGACACATGTAACCACTGGCTCCTTTTAGGATTACGTGTTTATTTAAATTCCACTGACAGCACTGTTTCTGTTCAGGGAAAGTAAAAAACATTTATATGAGTATATCAGAAGTTTTCACAATGAAAGTGAGCTCTTTCTTAACTGATAGATGTAGTTCTTCCCAAGTTGTGGGATTCAAAGCATTCAGACAATCATATCAACGGTCTAATGTCTATGCTCTCCCTACAAAAATCCTGAAGTAGTAAATTTCTCTAGCAGATGGTTTAAAAAGTCTGTAATAGACATGGCTTAGGCTTTTGCTTTGATTATCCTGTGAAAATCTGCACTAGTTCAAACATTTGCTCTGACCATCTTGCTTAGGTTCTATTCCCTCAACTGCTCAAAAGAGGTCCAAAAGCTGCCTTTGAAGCTACAAAGAATAGCTTCATCTAAACATTAGCCAATTTTAGTTACAATGCTTACATTCACATGGTCAATGACACAATTTCTTTTTCTGATCTGTCTAATAATAAGGCTGTTATTACAGTATCATCACCGAAAATGGTTTAATAAGATTTTGCACTTTCAAGTTCATAAATATAAACATTGATACAGAATATTTCATGTTATACATTGCACATATTAAGTCATTTATATTAAATCCTGTTAAGATTTCCTTCACAAATTCAAAATTTTTATTACAGCACTAGATAACATACTTACTTTGGGAGCTGTCGAAACTCTCCTGAGTAATCTTCATATCTATAGTTAACAACATGCCAGTCTGAATTGTAGGTTTTGATGCACTGTTTTAATGAAAACCAAGCATCAATATTAATTGGAAGAGGATTAACACCATTCCCTAGACACACATGAAAAAACCCTCTTAAGATATGGCTGTTTAATGAACTACTATGGTTACACACTGATCTCCGAAAATTCTGTACACTTCCCTTCTTTTGCAACACAGTCTGGTGCAATACAGCTTTTTGCAAGAAGCAGTTTGTTTCAATGAGACATAATCTGCTAGGCGTGTATCCTACAGAACCAGAAAATGGTGAATATGCTCAGCATCTGGGTTAAACATCTTCAGTCATCTGAAAAGTTAAAGCAGCATCTCACTGCAGGTGATAACATGACTGAGCCTTTAGAAAACTCAACATTAAAATACAGGTGCATTATTAAAATAGAATAGTCAATTTTGCACTTACAAGATACAGAGAGACTAAAAATGTCATCTCCTTAAATTTATACTTCTAGGACAATTAAATTTGTATTTTAATTTAAACTATATGCTTCCAGCTCCTGAAAAAATCAATTCTGCCATTAATCTCTGGACTAGATCACAGGAAATACCATTTCACTCCACCCATATTGCTACATCATAAAAGTTCTGATTTATCTTGGCTTAGACCGAAATAACATAAAAACCTGACAAAATCTATTCCCAGAAACCATATGGTAAAAAAATTTATGTTATATGAATAGACTTCCATGTACACAAACATGGCATTTAATAATTCAAAAATACTTTATCTTTCACAATGCAAAGTTAATACTTGCCAAGCAATTGTTTCTGCAGAAACTCATTAAACATCATGAATAACCTATAACACTCCTCTTACACTGCTACCTTCTTTACATTTATCTTGGAATTATTTAGGTTAGGGATTAAGGGTATGTGTCAATGTGGATGAGGTTTGAGGTAAGTTCAGCTATTCGGAGCTCCTTCTGCTTTCTTGGAATTACAACAGATACTTATTTGTTTCAGATGTTAAAATAATAGCTTAGAATGTAACAGTAGAGAACCAGGAGATAATACAAAAAAAAGACAAAGATTTTAAACATCTTCTTCCTTAAAGGCTTCAACAAGACGCTAAATGAAATGAAACATCATAGTCAGAACCAAGGACATGCCAATGTAAGCAAGCAGTTATGAGAAACTTTAGGTCTCAGGTTTTTCCTACTACATTGTTTTGCTCTACTCTACCCTAATGAGAGCATATCCGGAGCACTGTGTTCAGTTCTGGGCTTCCCAGTTCAAGAGAGACAGGGAAATACTAGAGAGAACCCAACTGAGGGATTAAGAGATGATTAAGGAACTAGAACATCTCTCAAGAGGAAAGACTGAGGAACCTGGGGCTGCTTAGTCTGGAGAAGCCTGAGAGGGGAAACTTACTAATTTAATGTCTAAAAATATCTGAAGGGTGGGTGTCAAGTAGAAGGGGCCAGTCTCTTTTCAGTAGTGCCCTGTGATAGGATGAGGAGCAGTGGTCACAAACCGGAACACAGAAGTTCCACCTCAACATGAGGAAAAACTTCTTTACTGTGAGGGTGATAGAGCCTGGAACAGGCTGCCCAGAGAGGTTGTGGAGTCTCCTTCTCTGGCGACTTTGAAAACCCCTCCTGGCTCTGTTCCTGTGGCCTGCCCTGGGTGATCCTGCTCTGGCAGGGGGGTTGGACTTGATAACCTTGAGGTTCCTTCCAACCATTCTATGGTTCTACATAGAGCATAGCAATTGAGCAGTAATAACGAATTTTGCCCCTACAAGTGTTACAGTTATGAATATCTCTGTTGCAGCGAACTGCCCAAATTATTTTGAACAACTAAGAATGACTGGTCTGAAACTCTTCATCAGGGAAAACAAGTCATAATAATTAATTCCAGACTTACTATTGCTCCCAGCATTATGTACAAAAATCATGCATGTTCATCTGGGGAAGCCAAAAGCATAAAGGTGGGGGAAAAGCATCTGCAAAAGCTATTTAGACAAAGCTGTATTGTAATCCTCCTTTTCCAAATACCAATGGAAAAAAGACTAAGTTTTCCTGGAATAAAGAAATTTAAATCACTGACAAGTAAATGGCAATAAATATGTAGCACTATTTTCAGGGCTTTTCCCCTGTTTTTAAATGATAAGTGTAGTAGAAGAAAAATAATTGAGGTATAACATTGTTATTGCACAAAGCCACATGCAATTTCAGTATTACCTCAGTTACAAACAGGCTTTGAGCTTCCTTCTCTGCATTGTCAGGAACTGTTGAATGGATGTATCGACTCTGCCGCTTCAATAACGCTGTCTGATAAACAACAAAATTAAAGAAACTTGCAATTAAAGGAAACATGACACATTATGGCAACACTCAGTTACATCACTATAACTAAGACAGAAGCTCAGGAGAAAACATCCTTTGAATACACTGTTTCAGAACCACTGATTAATGAGCATTTGCTTTTGATTACCAATGTGTTCCTTCTTTCACAGCAAGGGTAAGATTGTAATCAGTAAGAAAGAGATGCTATATAAGAGTGGTGTTGTCTACTTCGTTAATATGGGCAAGAAAATACTAGCAAAAATAATTCTGTCGTGACAACATAGCTCTAGTATTTTCAAGACAGATGTTAAGGTAATGTTATTTGTACATATAAAAACTATTACTGAAGAAAAGTAACAAACACACCAAAATAAGAAGAGTAGTTCAACTGCAGATCTCGGCAAAAAATGAGACTTGCACTGTTGAACTGAAGGAAGCCTGGATCGCTGAATAAAACACTTCAGCCCATCAGGTCAGAATGTATTGCTATCCCATGCCAGAGTTCAGAGAGGCACAGAAAGGCTACCACAGAGCAGGAAACCTCCCTGTGACCAGGAAATTCTGATTCTCAGAACTACCAGTGCTAAACTAAGCCTTAGGATACTTTGTATTTGTAACTGTAAAGGATGAAAACTTTACAAAATCTTTTGGACCACAAATGAAATTAACTCCACAGTAGTAGAAATTATTTTCCATCACGTGGACAAGACAGCTTACATAGCCTGGACCTGGAAGGGGGTTGTGATGCCTCAACTGTTAGCTATACTTCACACAGTGCAGCAGCAGGAAGATTAGAGAAAAATGTGAAAAGAAAAAAACCCTACATATTAATGTTCAAAAACAAAAGAGTACACAACTACATTACCATACCTGACCATAAAGTCAGTATTTCTGCCGTGACCAAACCTTAACCCCAGTATCTCAGGAAGGTATTTGAAGTTAGAATATTCAAGTACAGTAAACTTTTTAAAGAAAAACAAAAACAAAACCAAAACCTCCATACTCATTGTCAAGTCATTCATCTGTACCAGAACTCTGATGAAGAGTGATAATGCTAACTGCTTGGGTGGAACTGGTGGGGAAGCGTTAAAAACAAAACCCAAACCCCAAATACATTTCAAGGACAAATAAATCTTACCATATACAGCTTTAAAACAAAACAGAACAAAACCAAAACACTGCAAGAAGATACTAATTCATATGCTAACAGCATTTGAGAATGAAGTTTTCTGAATTCTGGAAAAATATTCCATACATTGAACCACACTGAGTTTAAACTATTTGCTTTCACAAGCTCTGGGAAGAAAGGTTCTTAAGCGTATTAAGCTACCCAAAGAGCTAAAGGCCAGAATGACTAGATCTTCTTGTCAGCCTGCAATAGTGGGATATTTGATAGGAAATTATTAATAGCATATAAAACTTGTAAGTAACATACATAACAAAACCCATTTTTATAAGCATACAGGCAGAGTATGCCTAAAAAAATATTAATAAAAAAACAAACAACAGAGACTAGGGTCTAGACACTTTTCATGGGTAAGTCATGAACCCATGAATCAAGTCCTACCACTATATGAGAACTTGTTAAAATTGAACTAGCACTACATACTTCTAGAATGTCTGCTGCTTGTTACCCTGCTACAAAATTACCCATATGATCGTAAGGGGTTTTTCTAATCTTTCACACATAGAATATTTTTATCTTACTACTGTAGCAAGATCAGTGACAAAACAGTGCTGCTTTTGTCCATATTAGGAACAATCTAAATGCACTTTGCCTCTCTCTTGTCAGCTCATCCATCAGCTGCAGCATCTTCATCAGTCAGGAAGTTCAATAAGTGGGATATTCTAGTTTACAGCAAATTCATAAAAATAATTCCTAAAACAACAGCACAACAAGATTTAAAATGCAAGCAAGCATATCCTTATATGTTATATTTCAAAAGACAAATCCGGAAGGAGGGACAGTCTTCTCAAGAAACCTTCTTCACAACTACACTGGTCAAACTGTTCTGTAGAAATTAAATGTTTCATCTCTCTGGGTTTGAGTGACCGTTTGATTTATGGCAGCATCAGGAACTACAGTGTTTGTCTCGTGCCCTCGAAGAAGATTAAAAAAAACCCTTTCAATTGCTGTGCTGTCAACCTAAGGAAGACTGCTTTTAACACTAGCCAGGATCCACATGCACACAGCCCGTGCTGACAGCAATGGATATAGTTTAAGATTTGACTCTGTCATAAGGTTGTGTTTGCTAGTGAGACAGCATCACTTAGGATTTGGGAATGTTTAACCAATTTGACGCTAGATATCCCATTGTAGAAGGTTTACCTTCCCAGGGTAGAAGGTATTTTCATGTTCATGACAGTTTTAGCAAATGGCTCTGTTTCTGAGGTTGAGAAAATAATATATTTTCCCGATGTTAAAATCTGGTGTGCAATTTTCTGAGTCATCTTAGTTTCCCTTCCCCACGCTTTCGGGCAAAGTAATATCAAGATGGACAGGGCTCTTCTTAAGACAAACATGCTTATAGGTGGCACTAAAGAACTGTCAAAAGACAGCCAAGTATTTTGTAATGATGTGTCTTAGCACAATGAGTACTTAAGTATTTTAAATAAATATATAATCATGTAGCTATGGTGGGCCCTTGTCCAGGTCACAGTTTTATATAAAGTCAATGCTGCAAAGTAGGAATCAACAAATTTGTCTTTAGTTCTACCAAAATTAAAAATAAGCACATGTACATTTTTCATATACAAAATACTTCATAAAAGAAGCACAAAATCCAAAACCAAATCACACACACAGAAACAGTCCTCAAAATTATTCTCAGTTGGGGAAATACGGTGCCGACACTTTTATTTCTATAATCAAAAAACACTGGCAGATCTTAAATTTCCAGTGGTTTTTTGAGTGTAGGAAGGTATCTTCCACAACAATTCGGCACTGAACAGGTCCACACACAGATATTTTAGAGGAAAGGACTATAGTATAGTAGGTGTACATGAGAGATAGAAGCCAGACAACGCACAGCATTCCTCAGATTCATTTGCCCTGTCTTTAGACAGGTCCATTCTGGTTTTCTATTCCTTAGCATTTGCCTTTCTCCCTCCTTAACATGGTGGTTTATATTTTTCTCTCTGTTTTGGAGATGTTCAAGCAGTTTGTGTAATCATGATGATGTTCACCTTATGACAGTACTCTTGACGAGTTTCAGCAGCTACAGAAAACAGAGAAAGTACAAAAAAAAACCCTGCTGCTGACATAACATACTCACTGCCAGTGTCTGTTTTAAATATTATTTTTTCCTTTTCACACTCTCTTTCCTGTGTTGGCTGTTGAGTAGGAGCTAGTAAAATTTCTCTCCAAAACCACTTAGCCCTTCACATCGCCTTAGGATGCCTGGACATTATGGTTATTAACAGTTGATTATTCAAAATATTGCAAAAGGGGAAAAAAAAAAAAAAAGCACCACAACAGTGTGCAAGTGTGTCTGTGCATCTAAATAACCAGTGTTGGTTATTAGCAAGCCCTGTATCTTACTGGTAACATAGGGACTGTGCCAAATGCAGAAAAATGGGTAACAATTCAACAGTCACATACCCAGGCTGATGTTATACAAAGGCAAGTGCTCAAGAAGCTGTGACAGAAATTGTTTTAGAAGTGTTGATGGAAAACATGGTATCATGTATCTTAGATTATGCCCTTAAAGCTACGCCAGAAGAGATTTAGTTGTATGGAAACTATCAGATGTTGTATAATAAGGTAATTTCTAAACAAAATTGAAGCCTTAATTTAGAATAGTTGCTAAAGACTCAAGGAAAAAGACAAGAAGTACTTTAAAATAAAAAAAGTCATTGTGAGATTTGACTATTTGAAATTTTGTATTTTGACCAGTTTGTGCTCTCTAAAATGAGAATATTACTTGAAGAGGTTTTTTGCTTCTTCTTTCTACTCAAGATGTGCTTTCTTGTAGAATGACCTGGGTTTACTTTTATTTCTGCAAAATTGGCATAATATCTGTTTTCAGAGGTTCTTAACTCACATTAACCAAAAGCCAAGAACTTTACGTGAAATTGTGGTAAATCCATATGGCTCAAAACCAAAAGTAACAAAAGTGAAACATTTAAGCTAAACACCAAGATGCCTTCAAAATAGCAATGGGATAACTTTGTAACAGCGTATTTCATTTGGGTAGGAATGTACCCACTTTGTATTTGTTACAAGTAAACTTATCATGTATTGGGATTAATATTTCCAGTAAGGTTGAAGCTAGTATTCAGAATTTAGGTATTTTGAAACTAAAGGATTTAGCTACAAACTTTCTTATTACAAAGTAATCACTACTATAATCTGGGGTAAAGTTTTCCTCTAACACTTTACCTACTATGCAGTTAATGTAAACATCACCAGTTTTGCAGTCATTGAGAATATAATTTGAATGTGATCCATCAAGGTGGTCTGTTTTAAACTAAATGCTATTTATGAAGTAATTTCATTATTGAGTAAATTATTGAAATTCAAGTGATGGAATAACAGAAAGCCATGAAGTGGCAGAAAATTAGATACAGGAGTACTCAATGGATATAGTCATTGAAGGTTATGAAAGAGATGACTCTTCTCCACAAGATTCTAGAAGAGGTATAGCCTTGAACAATTGACAGCATTGTAATTGAGAGTACCAAGAACTTTATTAGAAGATGCTGCAATGGCTGGCAAGAAGTGGTTCTATCATCTTCATTAAAAAAAAACCCAAACACGTTATATAGGGACCATAATGAAAAAAAACAATGACAAAAAAAAAAAAAAGCAGCTAGAAATGACCAGACTACAAAGTACAAAGGTACTGAAAGTTTAGACAGCTCAATTACCAACAATGAAAGCAAATTCAGTGACAGTAACAGTAAAATGGATCTTCAAACACAACTGCCCCTATAAATCTGATGAGGACATGTTAGGGAATAACCCTATTAGTGAATCCAGTGAAGGAAACTCAGAACTGGAGCTTGTGAAAAGCAACTGAGAATCTTGAAATGCTAAATTGAAAAATGGCCCAATATGTGGGAAAAAGTTACTGATGAAGATATCCTCCATGAACTACACAAAAACAAAGCTTGCTATTATTTGAATATTATGATTATTTGTAAACTCAAAAGAAATAAGAAAAAATATCAGACTACTTATTTGGATTTGAAGATCAGCACGAAGCAGGACAAAAGTCATGCTTTTCTGAAAAGTAAATGAGCTTCTACCAAACATGTATAGATGGAGAGAAAACTGGATTCAAAACCTCAGCTAACCAAGTTTAGGATGGAAAATGCAGTTACGTGGAAATCTGGAAAGGTTCATGTAACTAGATCAGTTTGCTAAAGAATAATCCTTCAATCTTTGTAAGTTTTCCCAGAGCATAGCATTTTCTGCTCCATCCTTTCTTAAATATTTCTTTGGTACTGGTTTGCTCTTAGAGCTACTTCTAACAGCACGTCTGGACAACAGTCACACCTGAACAGAAAAAGGTGATTTACCATTTGTTTTTTTCTTTCTATCAGGAGGCAAATAACTTTCATCAAGAGAAAGGAGGAAAGAAAGCAGTAAGGCAAGAAAAGAAAGCAGTATGTGGTGCAAAGAAGCCAGCTGCTGTGCAAGCTTTCTTTTCTGATACAGACTAATAATTCATATCAGTTCTCCTTTCATACCCAGCTCCTCTGAAGTGGTAAGAGTTACAAACTGAACCTGCCGTTGGCCATGACTAGAGAGTAAGACATTAAAACAAAAATCATGCTTCTGAATTTCTGCAAGTATCATTACTAGTTATATGAAAACCACACCTATTACATTACATTTCAGTTATCTAAATGCATTACCTAGAAGGAAAAAGAAGTAGTTATTAAAATTAAGCACAAACATTTGTCTCCACTTTCTTCCAAAGTAATTTCAACTTCAGCTCATATTCAGCAGTGTTATCAATCTGCCTCTTTGAAACTGCAGCTCTTCTGTAATCTAAATTTTATCTAATCTAAAACTGTAGAAGTGATATCTAGTGCTGAAAAGTAAGTATTTTCAGTGCCATTTTAAGTGCTAGTTTTAGGGCCATGCTGGTAACAAAACAGCCTTACTCTTAATCTCTTTTATAAATGAATAGGGCTTGGCTTCCTTTTCAGCAAGTGTTTTTAGATTGTAATCAGTTTAAGTTAAGCACAAGGAAAAAACTCTGTTAAAAAAAAAAAAAGAATGGTCAAAGAGGAAATGGCTTGAACAGGTTTTTAGACAATGGTAGGAGTCTCCACCTATAAACTGTTCTAAGCATGTTTACAGGTAACTCAAAATACTCTAGCTCACTACTTTAAACTCATCCTTTGTATCATACATTTAAGCAGAAGCTTACCAAGCGTTCCCTGCACATTCTGTGATCACAGCAAATTAGGAAAACTGAATTAAAAAAAAAATTGTATGTCAAACAGAATGGCAAATCCAGAAAATATGCCATTATTTAAATGACTCAAATTGTATTGAAACCATATTAAGACTAATGGTTTCAAAACTCTAAGTATGATTATGAACAACTGCACAGGGTTGAAAGGTTTCACTTGCAACAACAAGAAAACCCAACACACACACAAAAAACCCAGCATACATACAAACACACACACACCCCTAAGTGCATTAAGGATTTCTCTTCTCTGACTTGGTAATACTTTCCTAATACACCTAAAGACAAATTTAAATGCATTTTGTTGTTGAAAACAAGCTAGATAACTCAAAGTAGCACTGGAGAATCATACGTACAATAAAAATATTTGGAGTAAGCTTGTGCCAGTGAATCTTAGAAGGAAATAAGTTTGATACCGTAACTATAAAGTTTGACAGTACAAATCAGTCTTTATATAAATTGAGTATAAAATGAGCCTCTGCCAAAGACCATATAGGGGAAATCCAGAAAGCGTATTCAGATATTATACTGATGAGGTATAAAGAAACAAGAAATCAGACTATATTCCAAAATATGACCACCTGAAGGAAAACCTCTGATGTAACAAAAACTTCAATCACTGCCTCTTTGAAAATCTGACCATAGAATGCAAATGACAAAGTGGCATTACAGTTTGTGAACAAAATTGATATATTCCCTTTAAAGGATCAGACTAAGTTCTAGACTAGCTTTGCTAATATAGGCCTGAGTTTAAGAATTGCAGAAGAAGCCACTTGAAACAGCAGTTAAACATTTCAGACATCTCCCAGACTGCTCAAACAAAATGCCCGAGGATATTCTTGATAGGTCTGTTTCTTCTCCATTGATAATTCAGAGTTGCTCATCAGAATGACCCCCAGTAAGTGAAGTAGTCAACTATATAAGAGCATGCTTAGCAGAAGTACCCTTGATTCTTCGTGACCTGTAATACCAAAGAGCCACACTGTAGAGGGGGATCTGGGGGGTACAGACCCAAAGCCAATACGGGGCATAGAGCATCATCATGAGTGCTCTAGCATTTGAACACTGGTATCATTATCTAATGTTCATAAGCAGTACAACTTCCTTTTGTAAGAAGTCTTACTTGCAGTCCTTCAAACTTTCAGGTGTGGTTAAGAACACATGAAGCCCAAACTGCTCTCTAAATACCTGCAGCTTGCGAAAACCAATTATTTTTTAGCTCAGAGTGGGACAGCTACAAGTAGAGTTATTCGTGTAAGAATCAGTGAAAATGAAGCACACAAAACTACATGAAAAACAGAGTGCAGGTGCACTCAGGTAAATACTTTAATAGGTCAGAGAGAATTCATTAAATCTCAAGACATGCCATTTATGGGACCTTTCTGTAGAAATACACCAACTCACCACCAACTTTTCCCACACTTACTTTCAACTGCTTGGCTGAATAAAGCGTGCAGATTTTCAGGTAGTTTTTTACAGAACAATTCTATGGTAATCAACTATAATACAAAGTCCCAAGAAGTAGCTAACTTACAGACAGTTCAGATGCCTGCATGTTTTTCAAATATAGGTACACATTTTGACTGCGGGTATGGGCATGTGCAAGAGAAACTTTTCTCACTATTAACAGCAACTCCAGTGTCTGGTAGTTATACTAACTGAATCTGCAATAAGATTTTTAAAAGTGAACTTAAATAAACTATTTATTTAGATGAACACTTTCTTTTTAATAGAAATATATCAGGATGATCACAGATACTGTTAAGTCTGGCTGAATCAAGTCAGAGCCCTATTATGCGGGGCGCAATTTGCCAAAACCCAGTTTTGGCTGGTAACACACAGCTGAGAGTAACAGCTTTCTTATGAACAGGTTCATGCCCCTTACTGTTAAGTGAGGAGGGAAGAAATCAATTTAAGAATTAAAGCATGACAAAAAAAAGATCCGTTTTTTGAACAAACTTCACATGATCTCCTACATCAGAAAGGGGGAGAAATACTGAAAAGTGCCTGATCATCTACTTCAAAAGTCAGTAAAATTGCTGAGTTGCAGAAGTAGACCTTATAATAAAATTTTGCTAGTTCTTTTGTAACCTGACAGAATAAATTGAACTCATGGCAAAGATAATTTTGTAGCTAAATAGAACAAAAATCAAATGGGAATTTATAATCTCATGGCTACTACTGCTAAAAATATGTCTTACAAAAAAAGAGGAGAGGATAGAATTACCTGGAAGTCATCATAAGGGAACAGTAGCATCTCACGTAAAGGATCATTCAAAATCTGTGTTTTCCTCTGAACGATGACATTTTCATAGTCTATTGGTTCTATGAGTTTTGGTTTCGCCTAGGAAAGGAAAAAAAAACAAAAAACAAAAGAGAAAATTAAATCAGGAATCTGAGAAAAACTTACAATGGTTGACTCTTTACAAAGTCACTCTTAAAGTCAGCAACATGAGATTTCATCTTCATTAAATGCTTAAGAGTATTCAAAATGTAGAATTTCTATGACACTATACCATAATTACAGAGACAAGCATATTATTTGCCTCACAAGAGATGGAACTATTTCACAAAATACACTGTCATAGCTTATCAGAATAATCATGTATTTATTTTCACTAAAAAAAAACCCAAAATATATTTAAATAAACTACTAGTCTCTTACACTAGTGGTTACATTTACTTGACACTGCCCAGAAAGCTGGGGGTGCTGATCGACAGGAAGCTGAACATGAGCCAGCAGTGTGCCCAGGTGGCCAAGAAGGCCAATGGCATCCTGGCCTGTATCAGCAATAGTGTGGCCAGCAGGAGCAGGGAAGTGATCCTTCCNCTGCGTTGATGAGGGATTAAAACAATCTTAATTCAAAACTAAGACTGAATTTTGCTTTAATTCAGTAGTAACCTGCAGCAGAGGTAGGCTACTTGACATTCCTCCTCCTCCTTTATAGTTTTTCAGAATTCCCATAGGCCATTTGCTTCCTCTTCATTGCATGGGTAGCTTTCTTCAGTTACTATGCCTTGATTCAACATTTAAATCCTATGCTGCTCTCAGGCCATTACAGCTGGCTGTGCACAATCAGGCAGAGAAAAATCTCCACCCTGCCAGGAATTCTGTTAAGTGGTCAGTGGGCAAAGGAGGTTTAGAGAGAGCTCTCAGTGAGGCAGCACTGCCTCAGAAAGCATGTAAACTAATGCAAAGCTGAAGTTATAAACTAGCTTGCACTTTCTGCAACTAAAATTGTGCATCACAGTATCGGACATAAAATGATTTTTTCTTTATTTCCAAGTAACAACTCCAGTTGATACCATCTTAAGACCAGTGGAAGGAACTTCAAAGTAAGGTATATTAAGCATTAAGCATAAAAATAGTAGGAAGTCCAGCCTATGCCATTAGAGGTAATCAGACAAGACAAGATTTATATATATTTTTCCATAACTTACAATAGTAACCTTTCAAATTCCAGCTGTACGACACAAGAAATATTTTCACGTCTAGCAGTAACTGCTATTAATCCTTCATGCATTAACAGTATTCCTGAGAAACATTACAGGTGTTTTCCTTGTCCAGAAGTGAATCAAATAAATTTGTTTCTTAAGTAATGAATAAAGCTTTAGTCACAGCAAGTTAGCCAAGTTTTCAGGCTTAGTTCACATGCTACTCAAAAGCTACTTTAGAGTCCCTTAAAACTGCTGTGTGGCAGATGTACTGTTAAGAAAAACACAAGAACGTAACAGAGCAGAACAGCTGAAAAGGCAAAAAAAACCCCAACAAAATCTGGATAATACATCTACCAAAAAATGAACAAAATGTAGCTTTGTCAATAAAAATAGCTACCATTTATAATCACACTGGAAAGATTTACTAAAAGTTCATAAGCTAGATAACAACATGCTCAGCACCAACCAGTACAGCTAGGAGACACAGTGAAAATTATTATGTCGACCTTGCCATTTTTCTCCTTAGAGGTGACAGAGAACAGCTCTTTGGTTCACTGTATATTTCACTACAAAACATTTTGAGGTCTTAACACCTGAACCACAGGTGCTGCTACACCTTCTCCTCTGGGTCACGAACGTGGCTTAGCACAAAGCCAAGTACTAACATCACAAAAGGCTTGGGTTTGTGTTCATGTGCCCATCTGTAGCTAAAGTAGTTGGACCATTTGCTCAGAGAAGTGCAAGAGAAGCATATAAACACAGCTCAAGAAAAGGTTACTATTTTTCTTTAATCATAGTCATAGAATGTTTTTCTACTGTACTACTTATACAAAATATTTTGGTTGCAAGAAAACTTACTGTTAAGTTTACCTTTGAGTATTCTGATGGCTGCAGCAAATCCCAAACTACTGCTGTGCTCCAAGCTTCCCGAGTATGCAGAAGGCCAGATGCACCTTCTTCACCCAACTATTCCACACATAGCCTAGATGCAGCCTTTACCAAATTACTCCTCCACAAAATTTCCAGTTGAGTAACCCCACTGCGCCAGACTGTCAAAGCCAATTTGGATTCCAAAGAAATTCTAGTAACTTCATCTACCCCTCTCCAACTCTTCACCCAGGCAATAACTGTCCAGTATAAATTTTCTTCCTTAAGCACGTGAGACAGATAGCAAAGAGTACAAAGAGCCATTCAAACTTTACTGCTCTCTAAATGAAATACATGACAACAGTTATCATTCAGAAAGGCAAGACAGCCTTTGCTCACCGTTCTCCCACCTTCAGTGGAACAGGTCTCTCTCTGCCCATCCAGCCAAGCAAAATGCCCACCTGTCACTGACCCTGAGCTCTTCTGCAGTACACTCTTACATTAAAACAAGGTTTAGAGACTACTACAGTACTATGGCCAAGCGACTCCATTCGGTCAAGTTGGCCTTTACCCCATCACCATTCCTTCTGAAGAGTTTGTCATAAGAAATTATACACAATGTGCTGCAGCAGCGGGTTGATGTGAGTGTGGTGCAGGATGACTGGCCTTTAGGATAAACAAACATAAATACCCCAAATTAAATTAGGTCTAAGAAACGAGTAGGGGAGATAAACCACTTGAGTTGCAAAGAGCTAAAGATTTGGCTTCACAATTGACTTATATTAATTGAATAGAGGGCTGACACTAGAAGGACCCTCTCCCTTGTGGTACATTCCTGAGCTTTCTCACACTACTACCAGCAACGTAAGAGTCATATTTTGAGAGAGATCAAGAGGTGATCTGGCTTCAGAGGGCTCCTCCCAAGTAGTGAGGTCTCAGCCAGACTGGCTCTCTGAAATGCTGATCAGATGGCTGCATCACCACTTCTGTCAATAGATGGGAGATGATGGGACCCTTTCAGAAGCAGACGAATCAAATTACTAAGCAGAATATGAAACTCTGTCTTCATTAAAATCTTTTGCAAAAACATTTTTGAATTCTACTACTCAGCTTCAGTGCAGCTCACTATTTTTTAAATGTCCTTAAGAGGAAAAAATAAAATCATTCAGGCCACATTTTTTAATATATTTAAAAAGCCATTTGGGCAGTCTTTTAAAGAAGAAACTTATGCATTGGTCAATAGTGTCAGAAGGTTCACATTTCAAGACACCTACTGTCTGAACTAGCAAGCAGATAGCTCACAGCACCAATTCCACGAACTGGAAGAAAGAACAAAGAAAAGCTGTCACTTGAAATGACTAATAAATTTTTATGTGGTGAGCTGCACTTTGATCCTTTTCTCCCTGGTGCTGAAGAGCAATGTCCCTCATCCTGTTAATTCTCTTGGGAAGGTGAGAGGTGAAGACTAGAAGAAATCTAGCTCTGGCTCCACTCATTTTACCAGCAAATACAGAGCAAAAGGATTACTTTTAAAAACAGTGAAGTTATTTCATGGGCACACACACACAAAAACTGCCTCTTTCCATCTAAACAGTAAAGTACCTCATTTGCAGAAATACCATTTCTGTAAAAACTGATGAAATTGTAAAAATTTGCTTCCTCGGGTTTCTCCAAAGTGCTACTCACTTCTTTCTTAGTCATTTGTCAGATTCAAAAGGAAGAGGATGTTTTATCAGTTTGAACCAGATATTAAAAAAGAAAACAATAAACAGCACATTGACATTGGCATTTAGCCAAACCTACAACACCACAAGGAAGCAGATTCTCTCTCAAGCTCTTCAGAAAAAAAGATTTTCCGGTCTATTATTGCATGTAATATAAAAGAAAGGACACTGGGTAGGTACAGCATTGTTGAATATAATTTATGGACCAGCTGACACAGATAAACCTCATCCCAGTCAGAACTTAAAAATCAAGTTTACAGGCACTAAAAGACAGTCTTTCAAGCAAGGCTTAACTTTTCCTATTAATCTGGAGCAAACAACATTTTAATTTCTGTAATCTAAGGAAATGCTAAGAACATTGGGCTTCATGGGGTGCAGAGCTCAAGCCAGCCAATGCCATATTTGTAGGAAGATAAAAGAGGAAAGTATCTGCCACAACACTTTGCTTTTTGCTAATGTATTATACATATGGAAACTTATGAGAAATAAGCAGCATTTCAAAACAGTCATCATAACACTCACACGGCAACCAATTTAATCTGCCAGAATATGGTTTATATATTTGGACAAGCAGTGTCAAAAGACATTAGATAAAAAGGAATTCTAAGTTAGGAAGTCAATGATTGCCTGCATTATATATTACAGAAAAAATAAAAATGGTATATTTTTTCATTTATGTTTAGAGACAAATGCTATCTTCCTCTTGTCTTCTCACAAAACAAGCAATGGTCAGGTTAGGCACACAGTACTGTTAGCCTCATGCCCCAAAATACCATTTACCTTATAAAAACTTATTTAGCTCAGACACCTGCAAATTAACAAGTCCCCATAAAGAGTAGAAGGGAGCTTCAAGCACTAGCAGGTAACACAAAATACAAATTGATGAATATATGTATGTTGTTAAAGTATTTCTCAACATTGCCCTGAGGCAAGAACATTTAATACCAAACACGGGTAACAACTCCCTGTATCTTACTGTCCCACAACCACAGTAATCTGAAAATAAATTGACCAGGTTAGGCTGGTTTTTAATCAGCTTAAAAATCATTAAAAAAAAAAAGTATATATATCCTGGAGTATTATTAAATGTTACATTACTCATTATCCCCTTTCCTAACTTTGTGATGTAAAATTTGGTAGGGAATAAGCTGCTGGTTTACACAAAAACCTATCACATAGCATGTATTTAGCACCAATATGCTTTCATTGACAAATTCCAAACCTTTAGGTCTCTATGACTCAAAAGAATAAAATGCATTAAGCCTCCTCTTTGCATTCTCACAGAAACAGATCAAAAGTGTTTATCAGGGTTGCAGAGTGACCCATACAAGAGCAGACAGTTATACAGGCTTTTTTGCACAGTGTTTCTTTGAAAAACAGTAACTTTTTTTTTTCCTTCAGTTTAACCTGAAAGCCTGGAAACTCATTCTGTTGTTGACCCAAGTCTTCAGGGGGTGGCAAGAGAAGAGACTCAATGAACAGTCTCAATTACAAAATATTATCCTTTCATTTATAAGACCTTCTGTATTGCCAGTATTTGTCAGCTGTCAATAATGAGGCAGTTCCAGTTGTTTAACTTCAAGCTTCCTCTCTGATTTGCTTTACCATCAGACACCAAATAAGCATGTTGTGTCCTATGAAGTTCCCTTATCAGCAAAGAAACTTCAAACCTTAGAATCAGACTTGGACAATGCTCTGCTGGACAGAGGAGCACTGGTGCCTTACATTTTATTTGAACAGTGTATTTCCAAGCAGAAAGGTGGCCTCCAGAAGTTCCAGCTTCCCAGAAACGTCATCCGATATGATAAGCAGTTACTACTTCTGACTATCAAAATGCAACTGGAAAGCACATGTACTAATTTGATGACTTCTACAACAGCTAGCAGAATACCACTTCATCCCAAGTAAGGTCTTGAGGCACCACACAGAAAATCTAAATGCTTTTTCCCTTGACTCTTCTTGCTTGTTAACCTCAAAATTAAAAGTTATAACACAATCTAATACAAATCACAGGAACACAAGAGAGAGCACGTACTAACATCCTGGCACTGAAACGGCAGATTACTCCTTTTGTGAGCCTACCCAGCACTCCAGGAAAAGTTAAATCAGGCACAGCACTCCATCAAATATCATTGTTTCAGTATCGCCTGGGATGCTGAACCTCACAAATACTCAGTTCCCTCAATACTCCCTCAGACTCTCTGTGAACTACATTTGAAAGAATTAAATGAATATCGCAAAAAACTTGTTGCTTCCTTCAAGTGCTGATGGCTGATTCTGCCTCATCTTTACAGAGAATACTCAAAAAACTTGAGTGATAGGTAAATCACATCATAACTGCCCATACAAAGGGATTACATCTGCACCTAAAAGAAGCTTTTAGGCAACAGTCAATAAGAAGTATTTCTAGAGTAGATCAGAAGCCTTCTGTTCCAAATGCTTCTGAGGATTGCTACTTAATAAAATTCTAAGTTTTCTGATCCAGAAGACAAGAAGTTCTGCTGTTTATATTTTGTTACACCAACTAGCAACGTCATCAGTCTTACTACATTACTGCACCCTATACCAGTGAGAAACTACCCACTTTAAACTATGCCAGTAAAACCCAACTGCAACTGCACAACCAAATAAAATAAAAATGGACACAGATGTCAGTATGAAATGCTGTGCCCTACTTTTTGCTTTGTGCATAACAGTACACTTAGAGCAAGATGTCCTTGCACCATTTCATCTAGCTTTCCTCAATAAACTAGACAAAAGCAGAAGCAAAAAGGGATATTATACCATCTATAATTACATGCCATATATATTCTGGTCTGTATATGCTACAGATTAAGTCCAGAATAGCAACTGAAATAACAGCAAAGACATTTTTTTTGTGACCTGTGTGGAACCTACATGTTCTTCTTCTCTTGAAATATTGACCTTGTGTTTTGAATGCACCCACTTCATCTGAAAATTAAAAAAAAAATATAAGGGGAAACACTGGATGTATATTAATCCCTGAACAGTAAATTAAATAGTACCTGGAAAATTATAAGGCTATATTTTGTAAGTGGTTATAAAGTAAACACAGTGATGTTTTATACTTCTGGGGTTTTTTTAAGTAAGTACATACGCTTGCTGATCAGCTGCAGTGCTCTAAGTATTTGCAGAAACACTAATATCCTCTCTGAGTATTCATGGGGGAATAAAAACAGTTCTAAATAAAGTTAAACATTCCAAAGGCAGGAAAGCACACACAAGATTAGCTCATATTGTACTGATGAAAATCTGGACCAAAAATCAGAACACACCCATACAAAAAAAAAAAAAAAAAAGGCAACAAACGTGTTCTAATAACAAATGCTCTAAATAGAACAAATCTCAAGAAAACAGTGTAAATGAAAACAAAGTTTGTCTTACTAAGACCCAGGCAAGCTTTCATTTATACAAAGTAACAATTCTCATAAGGTTACAGATGTGTGTTACTCAACACAGATAGCCAAAATGTTTTAGCTCAATTCTTACATGTGCAGCATGAAGCTCAAACAAGGGGCAAAGGTTTCTAATTTGGGCATCACAGCTCCCATAACTTCAACCACAGACAGACAGACAGAAGACCACCACTCTGTAATTCAGTATGAGATATTATTAAGTAAAATTGGAGTTTTGATAAGAATTATCAAAGCACTTGTTTCTACTGATATATAAGCTATTAGTTCAACAATCCTCCTCTGTTATCTGAAAAGGTTTATTGTCCTGTCTGGAGAGAGTCGGTGGAGTCCTTACAGCTTGCTTATTATATTCTCTTGCTGTACTGTTAAACTTCCAAAACAACTATGTGTGTTGTGACATTAAAAAAAAAAAAAAAGTTCTTATGTGATTACTTCCCCCCACGCAGAGAAACATTCCCTTTTCCCTCACTGGAAGCTACTTTGAAAATTTAACTTCCTAAATAATGGTCATTGAAAGCATTGACAAATAAACCCTTTAACAGAAGCACACCTGAATTATTTACAGTTCTTAAAACATTTAAGTAAAATTTAACCATTACAGACACAGTCTTTAGAGAGTTCAAATATATTTTAATTTAAAGACACACTCAGCAGAATAAAAAATACAAGTGCTAGAATGTGTTTGAAAACGTAAATAGTTTTCATGCTAGACTCAAGAGCTGTACAGCTGTGTTAGACAGAACACACACTGAGAAGCAGCTAGTATGACAACCAAATTCCACAGTCACACTTCTGAGAGAAACCAAAGATCTGGTAAACTGGAACAGCAAGAATTAATTTAAAAGGCTAACAACACAGAGAGAATCAAGCATAAATCTTTAACACACCTTCTTCACAAGTAAGAATGCTACAACTTCTCATTAGTGTCAGATTAAGCAGATGGAAATGGAATTAAAGAGAAGAGAAAACTGGTTAAACAATTCTTACCAGGACCACCACAGTACTTTCCTCTTCTACTTCACAAGGACCTGCATCCTTATGCTGCTGCGGAGACTCTATAAGCAGCTCTTTCTTAGGATTTCTGTTTGTTCTTGCCTGCATTCTTTGATTAAAACTACAAGCAGCAGTATTCTTTTTGGCATCCAAATAATCAACATGCCAGTGATCCAGTGAAAACAAGAGCTTTTTCCCCAGCAAAAGCAGAAGAAAGTACAAACTAGTCTAACTTCTCAGCTGCAGTTTGCTAAATCTGTCATGGTGGGAATGCATGAGAGACAAAGGCCAGCCCCTAAGCCTGTTGTAGTCCTCTGGAAAAAAAAAA
>VWZY01011200.1:532794-545161 GCA_013399075.1 Chloroceryle aenea
CCATTTTAATGCCTCATTGTTACAAGTCAAACACAAAAGAGAATGTGCCTTTCTAAAGGAGCCGCGTAGAACAGTGCAAGTCTTTTACAGCAATTATAAAATCAAGGCTTTAATATTTTGTAGTACTTTTATTGTAAAAATCAGCCACCTTTGGACAACTGGGCCTCCTTATGAATATAAAATTGTCAGTGTAGGTTTTTTCATTAAATGAGTATCACTCACTCGCATACCATCAACCACCAGCCAGTAACCAAGTACATTCTCCAGCACCAATACCCCAGACAGTTATGTTGCTTTTATTTAAGGGTAGGTGGGAAATACTCAATGTAACCTTAAGTGCTAAATCAATAACAAAAATTTACCATAACATAAATTGTCTTCACAGTAAAGTTCTCATGTACTCTACAAAGATACTTAATAAAATTAAACCCCTCTCTTTATACCTTCAACTTTGAAGAACTTAACTCTTTCAGTAAACTACCAGTTTATCTCAGTCTCCTTCCTTGCACAAGCCAGATAGATCACTTGTCTTGGGCATTATTTGTGCTCTCAGCTCATTCCTCTGTCCTCATAATTCTCCAGCATCGTGGGTGTCCATCACTTAACACTCTCAAAACAAATCACCGAGAAGACAACTCAACAAAA
The DNA here is from genome assembly GCA_013399075.1 of Chloroceryle aenea. NCBI lineage: Eukaryota > Metazoa > Chordata > Aves > Coraciiformes > Cerylidae > Chloroceryle > Chloroceryle aenea. The sequence continues at coordinate 533,440 of VWZY01011200.1, forward strand.
TCTTCATACATTTTGACTGAAGTTACTTGAGAGAACCTCAGCTCTCCAGCACTGAAAACCAGCAAGCCAGCACTCTGGCTTCCGTAAGATTTTCTTTTTGCTGTCAGTACAATACACTGGGAGGTGTCTCCCCTGGTTTTGTGAACAATTTGCAGAAGTGTCTCTTGGCCTCATGATCCAAGGTTACCCGGTGACCAGTGGTCACTATCTTCCATTCTTGTGCTTAACTGCACCATAAACTCAAGTCACGCTTTGACTTTGGTTTTGTAATCCAATCTACTCTCCTACTACACAACTGCTTGCAGACGCTGCTGAGCGTACACACACTGGCAAAAGAAGTCAGCAATTTTTATCGGGATCATTTCTGCACAATTCTTTAGTGTAGGGCAAAGCAATTTTGCATGCAGTCTTGTTGCCATTTAGGTAACATTGAAGGTTTGACTAACCTAGCTCCTCCAAGCAGTATTTTAGCATTTGATTATATGCTAAATTCCTCCTGAAAAAAAATAAACTGTGATGAGCAGTTTGCTCCAGGTTTTGAGAGGGGTATTTTGGTTTTCCCTTTGTTTCTTTTTAACACTAATGAGTTGCAACTTCCAAGCGCACAATCCTCAGCAGCTGTATTTACCACACAAAAATACATCTGAGAGAAAATTCAACTCCCCAGAGAAACAAATCCCTATTTTAGACTCCTTGTCCACCAGAGCAACCAGACAGCTGTAAAAAGTAAGCCACCACCTTCATTCAGTTCTCAGCTCTGCTCTACTTCTTTGGACAGTTAATTAGCTTGCTTCAATATAACTGACATCCTATATTTAGTTTGACATGAATTTTTATCTATTCTCTAACAGAAGAGAAAGTCACCTTAATCTGCAGAAAGCAGATCAAGTAGTGGAGAAGCACAAATACCCTCTTTTATTGCCAGCATTTTTAAGAAGGCACAACTTGACACAATTTTCTTACCCTTCAGACTTAAGAGGTTAATATCCCTTTTCCTTCCCCTTCTCTTTGCTCTCACACCTGCCTAAGATATTGTTATTTCAGCTTACTGCAATCTTAAAATTGAGTCTGATCAAGAGTTTGCCCATCTCATCTACAATGCAAGCACATTTCTAATGAGAGGATGGAAAGAAATAAAAGTAACTATTAGACATGTTTTACTGTGCTTCTTTTTCAATGCATTTTTTTTAAGTCATCTTTCTAATATATAGACAATGAACTCTGGAAAACAATACTCTATAAAGCTTCTCTAAGAGTTAAGAAGGAAGCTAGCCGTTTAGTTAAATTTAAAAAAACCCAGATCTTCCTGTGTAAATCAAGGTAGACAATAGTTCAAGAACACTTAGTTACACTTTAATTTTGCACCAGCCCCTTTTGTTTTTAGAAAACGGAAGTACAGAATAGCTTAGACTAAATTATACCATCACTCGAGGATGCAGCTGCCAAGCAGGAATTTGCTTCGTTGAGATGGGCTGTAATTATACTTAACTGCAATCAGAAATGCACAATGTTATTATGCACAATGCATTTGCAAACACAGTAATAAAGAATTAAAAAATATTATACAATTTAAATAGTATTTCTTCTGCTTTATTTAACATAGGATTCTACTTCTAAACTGCAGCACCATTTTCTCCTGGTCAGGTACTTCTCCTCAATGCATCTGAATTACTTTAAATTCAGTACAAATGTGATTTTCTTTCCACATCACTCTTCCCTAGTCTTCTCAAAACACAACGAGGGGCATAAAGAAAGACAACATTTTTATAAGGTCAGTTTAAAGATACGGAAGATGTTTTTTCCTATTGAATGGTTAATGTAATTTCTAGCTTGCATTTCATTAACACACATATACCACAGGAGGAGGATCTTTATTTAACAACAACAAAAGTGTGAAGCAGTACCTCTGGAGCTATATGCTCCATGAAACAGCCCTTAGTTGCTAAACTGATGTGTATTTCACAAAAAGTACAGGGCTGAAAGGGACCTTTGGGGATGATACGGTCCAACCCCCTGCTAAAGGAGGTTCACCCAGGGCAGGCTGCACAGGATCATGTGTAGGTGGGTTTTGTATCTCTCCAGAAGGGGAAAACTCCACAACCTCTCTGGGGGCTGTTCCAATTATCTGCCATCCTCAAAGTAAAGTTTTCCCTTATGTGTAGATGCAACTTTCACAAAAATAGTATTACTGGGGAAAAAAAAAGCCACACCATGGGATACTGCTTACCTACCTTACACAGACAAAAGAGGAAACCTATTTTAATAGAGCTATATTAAAAAAATTTACCAGCAGCACATTATGATTCAAAAAGGGAAAGATGAAAAACAGGATTTCAAGATGTGCTGAAAATTTATCATCTTATTACATGACATGTAGTTTTAAAATGTTTCATTGCAATTAACAAAAAAAAAAAAAAGATTGTATCAGGCTGTTACCTGAATAAGGATCAGCAGAGAAACCAGGAAAACAATGCACATACAAAAAGAATGTCACTGTACAGAAGTTGTTTGCATTTCCAACATGGCTCCCAGAATTGCAGGAAATTACCAGCTAACTAGAGACCTATCCACAAAGTAACTCAGATTACTATGGAAACAATGCATTTCGTCTTTTTGCAAACACAATCACTTGAAGGACTTCCCATGGTATTTTTAAAAACAGTCCTTTTCCTATTATTTCCCACAGCCATATAGCTGGATCTCTTCTTGCATCATATACCCTTAAGGAATTACCTATATAATTACTAAATTACATAGGTAAAAAACATTCTCTGTACTCTCAGCATACCTCAGTGATTCATCCAGTAAATTTGCTGCCCGAAAGACAAGTTCCCCAACACACACCCTCTTATCCCTTCAAACCACTTTTCACTCCATGAGTTTTGCATTGCTTTGCTAATACACAATGCTACACAAAGAAAAGTGATAGCAAGAGAACAGGCAGCATATGATCAATTCCTCTGAACTTCAATGGAAGAAAGGATGACTACTGAGCTTCACTGTAGTGAAAACCTGAGCAGTTTGGTTTAATAGCACTTGTTGTGCTCTAAGTCCCACTTACAATCTGCAACAAGATCACTAAACCCCGTCGAGCGGCCAAAATCAGCATTCACTAAAATCTGCTAGTGATAATTACAGCCATCAGTAGTTGTTCCAGGGAAAGAATTTTTGCTGAACCTGTAGAAACTAGGGAGAGGAGTGGAGGAAGGAATAATCTTTCTGTAGGCTTGCATGGACTGTCTATGTGGATTTGACACATTTGAAGGTTTTGATAACATCATTTACTAAAATCTTACACCTGTTCACTATTCCTTTGTGGCCCTTTAAATTCCCTGGCAACTCACAGCATCTCTTAATAAATAACTGTCAAAAATGAGAAGGATGGACAGAACCTCTGAATGGTAGGGGCTGGAAGGGACCTCCAAACATCATTTAGTCCAACCCCACTGCTAAAGCAGGTTCACCTAGAGTAGGTCGCAGGACTCCTGAAAAGGTTTTGATGCTTTGTTTTTTTCAAGGAGTTTGTTTTTTTGGGGTGTTGGTTGGATTTTGCTTTGAGTTGGGTTTTTAAGGCAGTTGCTTGTATGAAAATATGAACCCACTTTAGCAGAATGACAAGCACCATTAAAAGCCAATACTTTTTACTCTCATCAGTATTAGTAAGAGATATTCTAGCACTGCATTCTCCGCTTGGCAGCTTGCCTTGCAGCTGTATTAAAGGCATAACATTTCACATGTCAGTGGAAGATTCATTGTTGAAGCTATATGTATCTTAATACTGCCAAGTTTCCTAAGCAACCAAAAGATACGTGCTTGCCTTGGAAGAATCTATTCACAAAACCAAGAGAATGGCTCAGCCAGCTGAGAGCAGATGGAATACAGCATGCGACCGACCAGGCAATTCCCTGCCATACGCACTACGTTCAGATGGAACAGGAAAAGTCACAAGAAAGTCACTGAGGAAGACTCATTCCTCCCATAGCAAATACCGCACACGGTAACTTGCAGTCCCACCTCTAGGGAGTTAATTCTCCAGCAAGAAAATCAAAAAAGAGAAGGGAAGAAGGGANGGGGGGAAAGGAAAAAAAAAAGATAAAGCATGAGGCACAGCACTACATATTACATAATTTTAATGCTGACAGTGTGAAAATTCTCCCATTTCACTGACTTTCCTCAGTAAAGCAAGAACTAAGCACATTCTGGAATAGGTAGAATCACAATCCCTCTTTAGAGGGGCATCTTTCTAGATCAAAATGAATCCTAGAAAACTCAAATTCTGCATTAAAATTACTCTCAAAACATTATTTTCAGGGAGAGAGTCAAGTAGCCAGGACAGGTCAAAGATGCTAAGATACATTGTAGTTCTGTGCCAAGCAAACTGGGAGTAGGGGTCTTCCTTTTGTGTAACACCAGTCTTAGAAAACTTTACCCTGGAGCAGTTTGCTCCTCAGGAGATTGTTAATTCACCTCTGTTCTTGGGCTGAAGTAAGAGGTTTACCTCTAAACTCAAACAGAGACCTGTCTTGGACTTCATACCATAGGGTACTAAGAAGCCAGAAGATAGCAAGAGTTAGCAAGTGGCTCCCAGCTTTATTAACTGCATTTAATTTCATGCCAGAAAAGGATGCCTGCATCTGTAGATGATTCAGATGAGCATGTCAGGCTGTTCTAAAGCAGGTGGAAGGAAGCATTAATCAGGAAGAAAGACCAGGGAAGTCGACTCTGTTCGGCGTGTTTACAAAGTCTAGGCTCTAGTCTGGAAAACATCACCCATTCAGCTTTACCACCACCAAATTCCTTCCCATTCCTCAAGAACATGTAAAGTTTTAAAGGGTTTCTGGGGGGTTCTGAGTTTTTTGGGGTTGTTTTTGGTGTTTTTTTTTTGTTTGTTTTGTTGTTTGTTTTTTTTTGATGTTTGTTTCATTTTGGGTTTTTTTTGTTATATTTTGTTGGTTTGGGGTCTTTTTACTCCGTACACTTTGCTTGCTTTGAAAGAAGAATATCCAGCAACATGTGTTCTACCTGGATGTAACCTAATGTCATATTTTTGGGTCAGATATCTTTCTTTGCTAGTCAAACCTATGCTGTCACAGATGAACAACGGCTTATGCACATAGATTTGACCAGCTAGCCACAGATTCTATGCTTAAAGACTTTTTCCTGAAGATACAATGTTTAATCTTTTCTTTTGCATGCCATTGCACTGAGCGCCTGCCAACCCATGTCTTACATTCCTATCACACGCATCTTTCAAAGGGTATTTGCTGCAGAAGCTACATGTTTGCTGAATTTGTGCTGCAATTTCCCCTGCTGAGAGGGCAGAGAGATACCAGAGATGTCCATTTGAGCATTCTTCCCACAGGAGTCCGATGTAAGGTTAAAACAAAAAAGCCTACAGAAACCATCAGGACTACAAGCCACCACATATGACACCACGTTTTTATTCACACAGAGCAACAAGATGAAAGGAGATAAAAGAAATGCTCTCATTCAAGTCACCCATGAAAAAGTATGCATCAGTTAGATGCTGTACACGTCTGCTTCTTCCTTATTAAGAGGCCTGATGAGGTCTAATGCTCCAGCTGCTGATGAATAAAAGCCTGAAACAGCTGTTCAGGCCATAAACCTCATAGTGACATTTCACTGTTAGACAGTCATTAGTTATACAATGATTACCAAAAAAATGGAATTTTAATACAAAAGTAAAGGCCATAAAAGCCACACTAACCCTAAGATGTTGCAACAAACCAGAAATAACATGGAATATCATGCTGAGAAAGGATTTAAAAGAAAAAAAAAAAAATCAATACAAAGTAATGTAGACCATGCATACAAGATAATATTTTGAAACTGTATCCTTCAACTTACTAAAAAACTAAGCAAATCAGAATGTTTTCTCAGTATTTGTAGAAAATAAATATGTCCATGTTGTACATTTGCAGAAATATATTTCAATTAATTTTGATGCAACTTTTAATATTACCTCAAACTAAATTTATAGCATTTTACTAAAATACTGATTTTTATCCATGCAGACTTGAAGACCCCAAGAGACCCTGTGTTCTCCCTATGAGGACAAGCTGAGAGAGTTGGGGTTGTGCAGCCCAGAAAAGTCTCTGGGAAGACCTTATTACAGCCTTTCAATACTTAAAGCAGGCCTGTAAGAGAAGATGGGGAGGGATTCTTATCAGGCAGTCTAGGGATCGGGCAAGTATTAACAAGTTTAAACTGAAAGAAGGTAGGGTTAGATTAGGTATTAGGAAGAAATCCTTTACTCTGAGGGTGGTGAGATGCTGGAATAGGTTGCCCAGAGAAGTTGTGGATGCTCCATCCCTGCAAGTGTTCAAGGCCAGGTTGGATGGGGCTTTGAGCAACCTGGTCTAGTGGAAGGTGTCCCTGCACACGTCGGGGAGGTTGGAACTGGATGACCTCTAACATTCCTTCCAATCCAAACCATTCTATGATTCTAGAAAGACAAAATGTATGTGACAGACTAAAAATGTTCCCAAAGACATACCACTGTCATTGCAAGTTTGAATGACATCAGATGGATAGAACTAAACTGTATCCCTGTGCGGAGCGGCGAGGGAAGACGCGGTCAATCAATGGGATTGATAAGCAAACTCCGTTTATTAGCTGTCAGTGCAGTACTTCTATACAGTCACCTCACTAGCAGTCACACCTGTCCAGCCTCTATTGGCTCAATCCACAGGGTCTCTTAGCATGACCCAACCCCTCTCGCGGTAACAGAAACCTGCTAGACCCTCATTCCACAATATTCTATTATTGTACAACTGATCAGCTCAAGGTCATGCTGTTCCTGCACATTTCTTGCAAGGATTGCTGCTGAGCTTAACAGCTTGCTTCAGGTGGTATTTCTCTTAAAGGTACACAGCCCTTGTCTTTTAGCCATTCTACAACACCCCTGAGAAGACATTCTCACTCAGGCTTCATTTTCTCTTTCTTTCAATCAAGAGCAGACCTGCCTAAGATAAAGTTGTAATTAGACTTATTTAAACTTTACATATAAACTCTTGACCATTGGATTAGAGAGTAAATAAGAAAAATATATTCTGAAACAACTACTTCTGCCTCCTCCTTTCTTCACAGAACAGGAGACATTTCCTTCAAGGAGAACTACTTCCCAAGAGCTTTCTGTTCACAGAACTTATCATAGGTTGAAGGACTCCCTGAAGCTCACTTCAACAGCTCTATATCATGAGATATTTGATCCAAAATAGCTAAATAGACCAGAGAGCAGGTACACCCAAAAAGGCTGAGGTAAGAAACTACAGCTCAAATATGTGTCTGTCACACAGGCAAACAAACAGGTGACACCACACACCACATCTGAATCTGTTGCAACAACCAACACAATAAAAGAAAACACAGGGAAGTGACACACTGCCACTCTTTTGGTCTTGGCTATACCGCATCTCTTCAGAGAAAAGGATTCTTGTAGTCTTCAACTCCCTGCACAGCTAAAGAGGGAGAAGCCAGGCACTCTCTCCTTCTGAAAGCCAGCCCTTCAGAGAAGGAAAAGCTGGTGAAATTAGGAGTACCAAAATTATGTTATTTCAGAGTTCTATGTGTATACTTAGACAAGTTTCATAAAATCACTTCTCACTATTGCCAGGGTTGCAATATTCCCCCCGCCCCCCTTCCCACTCTTCGGAAAACCCCGCTTTCCACTCTTCAGCGGTAAGTCAATAGCAACTGCTCCCCAGTCTCAGACACTCTCTCAGAAAACAACAGCCAGTGCCAGCTCAGGTTATTAAGAAGGTGACCTTTTAATGAAGTCCCTTTTTTTTTTTTTCTTCTTNAGAAGATTTCTTCATTCACTCATCTAACACCTAACTATCCATAGAATCTAAGGCCAGTAAAGGTGTTAAGTCTGAAATTCAAGGGAGCACAAAAGTTATTGAAAGTATTCATTGTCCAAAGTTTAATAAACGTCTAACAACAATCTGTATTAAAAATGGCTAACACTGTAGAAAGGCTTCTAATATCTACAGGAAGCCATTTTATTTTTAAATCAAACCATATTATAAAGTACCATACCATCAAAAAGGGTAATATACATACTGTAAGTTCTTTTAAGCATTTGAAGGCAGTCAGATTATTCTGTATCCTTTCCTGGAAGCTTACGTGTGTGTATCCATGTACATAAATATACACGTGTGTGTGTGTCTGCATATATATANTACTCTAGTCCAGCACAGTGAGCAGGAAGTCATTCTGACTCATCAGTTCCAGACCCTCTTCCATACTAACCTGCAGGTATTTATCCCAGAAACAAACTTATCTTGATCCACTACTTCCAGTTAAATCAAGATGACAAATCCATTAAGGAAAATTTTAAAAGTATAATTATTTGAAAGCATCTAGCAATTTTGGAATTAAAAAAAAAATAATCACCAAAAAACAAACCCCACAACCAAAGAAACCCCAAACCAACTAAATGACAGATGTGAAACTTTGGTTGCAAACAGTAGACTAAGCTTGTTTTGTGCTTAATCTTGCCAGTTTGCAAGCCATTNGTTGTTGTTGTTGTTATATTTGAATTCAGCAAGAAAGGATGTGAACAGACAAAGGCAACAAAGCTCTGTGAAATTTCTAAAGGCTTTCCAGAACTGCAATTGCACAGCATGGGTACACCAGCAGGCACTACAAGCTTGTCAAAATCCCTCCAGTTATTTCAGTGTACCACACCCCTTTCCAACTATCTAGGCCAGTGACAAAGCAATTAGCAAGTAACCCCAAATTATATTAAATTAACATTTAAACCTTTAACTAGTTCAATCCTGAAGCAAGTGGTGCATGTTAGCTATTGCAATTCCACCCCCTCAAACCTAAATGCAATACATCTGACGCACAAATGCGTCATTAACCTGGGGGGTACAGAGAAGACAGCCTCACTTTAAAGCCTGTTTTCTTTGCATGAGGCAACACTTAAAAAAGCCTTTAAGAGCACAGCACATTCAGAAAATAGATGTTACCCCCTTTAACCATGTATTTTTCTTCTAGAATACTCCTGTTTCCCTTTCAGTAAGTTCAACAGAAATAAAATAGTTTCAGAGGAAAAGAAAAAAAAAAAAGAAAAAAATGTACACAAATCCATATTAAACACACACACACAAAAAAAAAAAACCAAACCAAACAACTTAAATAAATTATTATTGTTTTCCCAACAATGCATTCCTTAGTTTCTCCAAATAACACAATCATCTGTTGTTCTCCAATTGAAGTGCCAAATACATTCCAAGAGTATGTTTAGAAAGATCTGAGAGCAGACAATCTCCTTTAAAAGTCCTGTTTATGCAGTGCAAATTCTTCAGAGCCATCAGTACAAATCTAAGTGATATAATGAATACGAATCCTAAGCTTCAACATTACAGCTTCATGCACACATGTATCACAGGTCACATACATGCACTAACATCCTACGATATCAGTACAAAGTATTTTCTTGTCTGTACATAGTAGATGTTAAATAAACATAGTATCTTGGGTTTAGTTTAGATTACAATTAGCAGATAAAATTACTAATGAAACAAGTTTGTATTTACCAGGGATGCATGAATCAATATTCCTGAATCTTCATTTGGCAAGCTGAACGCCGTGTATTCAAGGGCATTGTTTTCCCCTTGCTGTTTGCAAATATAACCACAGTTTCTCTCAAAAACTGTACGAATGCCTTTAAAGAGAACCACACTGGTAGTGCAACCCATTCCAAATCTGTTGAATTTTGCATTTCTAGCAGCCCTGATAGCATTTACAGAATGTCTTCTTCCTTCGCTCGACTCGAATAATTTTCCTGTGCTTCACAGAGATATTTCTCTGTACAATCTTCATTACATCCGACATTTAGTGTGTTCCTCGGCTAGAAATCATCAGCTACTGAAATGTAATCCTGTTTGCTGAAGCCAAACGCTGCCAAAAATCCAGTCGCAGAAGGCAAAAATGAGAGGGTGATGAAAAGGAGAGGATCTCTCGACTGCAGAAGATGGGAGGCTTTCAGCATGTGTTATGCTCCACAACAGAGATGAAAAGATATTCCTGAGGGTCTGGGAAAGAGCTCCTATATTTCAGAGATCCTTAGAACATAATCAAAGATGAAAGGAAACTGCAAAGATACTGCTGCAGTTTCTGCTGCCAGCCACAAAGAATCCTCATCTGCTGCAAGAAAGCACTCTCCCAGAATGCTTAGCACAGAGTTCGTACTGGCAAACATTTCTTTGCTTGACCTATATGTGCTTTTTAGGGTTTTATTAAAAAATAAATTTAAAATTCAATCATAAAAATCAATATGAGGGGAATACTCTTAAAATACAGCTGCTACAGAAAATAACAAGCAAACAAACCACCAATGTGTTCTATAAACCTACTTCAATCAAATCTATATGTTATCAGCATGCTATTATCCATCCAGGCAAACCACAAGAGAGCTGAAGGCTGTCTTTACTTTTTCCTCTCCTCCTCACATGGAAAGTGATCAGTCAATTTCCACCTCCAGAAAAATACCTTTATCTAGTTCCTGATTATAAACAGTCAGCAGTCCTAAAAAAGGTAAACAAAGAACCCAGCTGACTACCTAGTTCAGAAAAAACATCCACATGTAAAACAAAAACACAGAAGGAAATAGAAAATGCATCCATTTCGTGGGTTTATAGTGAATCACACCTGTCATACAAGTATGTAAATATCCTTCACTGACACTACGAAGAAGATTTGGGGGTTTTATAAACTACTTTTAAAAGCAAGGAAATTGAACGAAACTGCATGCCAGTCCACACCATAACCGTTTCAATCACCCTGTCAGATACTGCTGGTTAGTTTTACGTTTCTGCTAAACTGGAAAGGGCAGAGATGTGTATTTATTTACTTACCAAACCGTAAAACTGGAAGAGTGAACTTAGAAACTCAAAATCATTGCAATGGAGTTAAAACAAGCTAAATTAAAAGGAATCATGAAAGGAGGGGGAAAAACAAATTAATGATGTCAGCTACATTAACTTCTACAACTTCTCTCAAGGAAATACTTGTAAGCTGTGAGATACTGAGAAGAAAATATTTAAGATTTATTAGCATTTTTCCCTAACATCTGTCTAGTTAACATATCTTAGTATGCTTCTCATTACTTTCTAACCTAAATACACCATAACAACATGCAGACACATTGTTTTATTTAAAAAATAAAAGAAAAATTAAAAAATCAATATTTGACAATGACTCAAGTAGTTTCTGCCAGTCCCATATTCCCAAAGGCAGCAGTTACTACATTCCTCATTCTGCAAGAAATACAAACTGTGTTAAAGAGTTCTGTTAACATGGAATAGCTTTTGTGGGAGGAGAATAAAGAAGGTAATGGTAAAGAATATGGCATAAATTCTACTTTGAAGGGCAAAGTTACTTCATACATAACCATGAACCTTACACAGCAGTGTCTCTGCACCTTCTTCTGTCCCCCTGTCTATCCTACCCTCTTTGAAAACAAGCAGCAGGTCGGTGAGGGAAATGTTCTGCTCTATTCACTAAGGGTGGATAAAGACATCTTTGCAAACATGTGAGGGAAAACAATCACAGGAATTACCAGGAAGGCACCTCTAAAAAATACATTTAAGTTAACTGTTTCAAGTGCAGAAGCACACTTCATTCCTATTCCTGGAATATAGAGACCTGACAACGTGCAGATTCCAAACATGATTATGAAAAGAGAGCA
>VWZY01011200.1:548215-559511 GCA_013399075.1 Chloroceryle aenea
TGCAGCATATGATGTAGTGGAAAAATCTAAGAGAGAGTTCAGCCTTAAGTGAAGGCTAAAGGGAGATCCTATTGCTGTTCACAGCTATGTAATGGGAGGGTAGAGAGAAGACAGACTCTTCTTAAAGGTCCAGCCAGCATTACACTGTGCAGCAACACACTAACTATGGAAACAGAGAGAGAAAAGTTCCAAGAGAATTCCATCCTTCAGAAGAAAGGCAGAATTATTACTCCAGGAGGTTGCTGACAGAATAGCATGCTTGAATTCCCACCTGATTTTGGCTGAGAATATGCAAGGCCCTAATGAGAAATCTGCATCCAAATGAAATGNTGTCTCTGCATGAGGTGTTCACAAAAAATTTAAAAAAAAAAAAAAAAAGGAAAAAAAAGGAAAAAAAATACTGATATTAGAAATATTAAGCATATCACCAGGCTGAAGACCAAAGGCAGTTTATCATTCATATGAGAAGCCCCTAATGACAAAGATCATAATAAAAGTAAAAAATAATGCTTATGAAAATTTGAGCATAATTTAGTTCTGTCCTATCTAGTCAATGAAGCTGTCATAGCTGGTCAATATCACAAATTTCTTTTAATTAACAAATAAGGGTATGTGCCTGTTATGCCTTTTATACATTTATAGAATTGGGAAGGGGGCAACCCATAAAATGCTATTCCCAATCTTACACACATAGTGTTATGTACATGCTGACGGAGAGATGCACGCAAATTTAAAACCCTGATTGCTACAAAATGCTAAGTATCTTAACTAATAGTTTTAGGTCACATCATTTAGAACTGCAGAAAGGTCAGTCCATTCTTACACAAGTAACAAGACATTTTCATCCACAGATGAGCACTGGGTGCTGCCAGCAAAGCATGTGCCTTAAATTCAAGCTTAATTCAAATATATTTTGAGGACAGACATACCAAAAATAACCCAAAGAACTTTAGGCAGATGTCCAAGTCATTCTAAACAGAACAAATTAGCATTTACTGTTAATCATGAGACACAAAACACCTAGCCCTTTTAACTGTTTTACATTTCAAGCCCTAACACCGGATTTCTGGTATTAAAATACGCTCATAGGACTCCATCTAGTGGTCAGACAACTTTCAGCTTTCTGAAGCAGAAGTGGTTATTCTGGGCTCTTAAATAACTGATAAGACAACCACAACACAAAGTTGTTATTATTATTACAGAGCTACAGAACAAGGGACTAGTGACAGGATATTGTTTTCAGAAACACTGATGAAACCATGCCAGAATGAATAATGGTCAACAGTTTAACAGACTAGAAGGGGCCGGGGGGGCAGGGATAGTTAAAACACAGTTTTTCAACAGCCTTACAGTGTTCAGGGAAGAGCAACAGAAACTTCAGGGCTCATACATCCCTTTAATCCCTCCTTGGCAGTTATTCAGATTCAGGTCTTTCTCCTTTCCTTTGTTCCTAGTTCAGTCAGGAACAAGTTCCAACTTTCCCTCCAGCAGTCCATGAGGTGCCAAAATATTATGCGGGAAGTATTGTTCCTTGAACTGTACCAGCAAGACTTTTAGAGCAGGATATTTTCTTTTCCGTATTAGAAATCTAGTATTTCATGAAAAAAAAAATTACTGGATCATGCAGTATGGTCTAGCTGGGAAAAAAAATAATATAGAACATTATTGAACCATCTACAACACCAGGCAAGTTATTCCAAGTAATAACAAGCCTGACAAGAAAGAATCCCAAGACAATTTCTGAAGGAAACTAGAATAGCATCCTTCAAATAATTATGATGTGTGTCATCTCTTCATTAGCCTGAATATTCTTTTTAAACCCACTGACATTTGAGGTCCAACATGAATTTATAATTCCTCTTGGACTAGCAAACAGTAAGAGTGAAGCCCCCTTGAACCCTCCTTAAAGGCAAACATATTACTGTGATTTTCAGCTAAAACACCTATTAAATAAGATGACATTACACTGCATTATTGGTGCCAGTGCAAGTGGGTGCATGCAAACAGCCTGGCAGAATGAAGTCTGAAACACCACTTATCATCACTCTACTGGGGCAAGTGAGGAATGAGCTAGATAAGAGGTCTTGCAATCTTACTTTCACAAAGCTTCAGTTCTTTATCCTATTGATGGGCTGTAGTCACTTACAACCATGCCTACAAATGAGCCTAGAAAGGCGTGAAGTGCAAGCAGATTCTCTGTCAGTATCATCACCCTGGTAAAAAACAGCACTTCCGAAGCCAAAGGATATAAAGACCCTTACGAAACATTAAAGAATAAAGAGCACAAAATAGCACTGGCAACTGAAAAATGGATCACTACCTTCCCATCACCTTAGAAGCAAAATCTCTCTTCCATATGTTAATACCCACAACTCTAGCCAGTATTCTCATTTCACTTTTGATTTCTTCGCACATTGTTGAAATGAGATCAAGAGCTATCTTAACCAGCTTTGCCTCTTTCACTGGCAACACTCAGCTCTTCCTGTAGAGCTTCCATGTTTCTTATTCATGTATGTTTCTGTGCTCCTTGCAGCATATGAAGGGCAGTTGTGCCTTGGGTAACGAAAAAGGCAGGAAGATCATATATCTTAATGTCAAAACACAGTCACCCAAAAGCAGCGGAGGTGTTGGACTTGCAAGCTGAAACCAAAATAAATGCCTACAAACTCAGGGTCATTGAATTCCAGGCTCCTGAAATCAACTACATTTCACTTAACACAAAAATTGCAATGTAATACTTCCTGCACTGATGGAACCAGATATTTAAATGCTTTATCTACTTAAAATTATGCAAACACTATATATTCTGAGTATAATGCACAGTCATTCTTTGTTGGGAGATTAATTTTATAGCAGTAAAAATATAAACCTCTGTCTTACCTCTGAATTCACCAAATAACTCCTTCCCATCTATCAAGTAGGAAGCACTAAAAGCAGTTTAGTCTGTACCTCAAATCAGTATCTGTCAATATGCCACCTCTTTTTAAGTCAATAGCTACAGCTGAGGATAAAAAAGCACTCAGAAGTTCACAAAGCAGCAGCTAAGGATTATTTGTTTACACTGATGGGTCTATATTACAGGCTTCCTTGTATTCTAGCACCTCTGGATCAGCACTTCTCAGCCTTGTTGCAACTAAATTTAAACCTTTACATTTTTTCTTTATTATCATTGCAGGGGGAGGTGTTTTTTGTGTTTTGGGTTTGCAGAAGAGTTGTGTTTTAAAGCATAGTTTTGTTGTCTAGGTAATTTTACACTAGGTCAGTTGATATTCCCACTGCAGGAACAACTATGACTCTTACCAAATGGACTATTTGATTTCAACTTCTAGGGACTGTTCTAGACACTGTTTATGCACAACCACATTCACCCCTGAAAATTTCAAACAAGTTTAGAAAAGTAGGGTATCATTTTGAAAAGTGAATAGTTTTCTTGATTTAGTGTTCCATCATTTTTAATTTCTAGTATTCTTTCCTAGAATCATCACTAGAAGAAGCTTTCAAGAGTACTACAAAAGCAGTCACACACACACACAAACCCAAAAACAAACAAAAACACCCCAAAAAAACAAACCCAACCAAAAAAAAACAAACAAAAAACCTAACACACTCTGAACCACATTCCTTGATTTACTCAGAATTGTAAAGTTGACATTTCTTCCAGAGCTAGCAGCATTGACAATATTGTTCATAACAGGGTCTCCTTTATATTTAACCTTTCCACAGAAATCCTGTGAATCAGATTTTTCAGACAATGTTCAGCCTCAACTGACATTTCTTCCTCTTCCTTGTCTCAAGCTAGAAAAATGATCCAGAACTCTCCTGTTCATTTTTGAAAAGGCAGTTCCAGGGGCTGAATAACAAATTTCATTCTTAAACTACCTGATGTCCTTTCCTTCAGCTAGCGAGCAGGAAGGAATCCTAGCCAGCCCTCTAAGAGGAACGGGCCTTTCTGTTTAGGGGGCCGCAAACCAAAGCTTGGCCTGGACCCAGAAGCTTAAAAACCAGAATTCCAGAGAAGGTCTCCATTCACTCTGACACTAAGTACTCCTGTCTGAATCAGCCTGTGATCTGCCTGCTTCCTCAGCTCACGGAGCTAACATTACTTTGGTCTTAAAAAGCAATCTAACATCTTATGGAACAAGTACACCAAAGAGTTCAGGTTTAGGCTCCCTAGCACAAGAGTGTCATGGACATACTGGACAGAGCCCAGCAACGGTAACAAAGGGACTGGAGCATCTCTCCTATAAGGAAAGGCTGAGAGAACCATGATTGTTCAGCGTGGAGAAAACAAGGCTTGGGGGGATCTCATCACTGTATATAAATACCTGAAGAGAAGTCCGGTTCTGCTCAAACACACTGAAGTACAGCAGGTTCCTCTGAACATTAGGAAGCACTTTTTTTGCCCTGTGGGATTGTGGAGTCTCCATCCTTGGTAATACTCAAAAGCCATCTGGACACAGCCTTGGATAACCAGGTCTAGGTGGCTCAGCTTGAGAGGAGGGTTGGACCAAATGACGTCCAGAGGCCCCTTCCAACTTCATCCAGTCTGTGATTGTGTGAGAGAACCACAGCACCCCTTTGCACCACATCCCTTGGAGAGACCTTTCCTGTTGCCTGTGTTTGTTTATTCTGGATATTCACCAGTAGCCCCAAAGCAACACCTCTACCTTAAATAGAGCATGAGTCAGAATGGAGTGGTTAGCTTCACTAGTCTGAGGCCCTAGATCCCCACAGTTTTCAACAACAGCTCTTGATTTCTTCTCATTCTCCCTTACTTGAACTGCCCGAGTTCCAAACCAGGCAGCAATTTCTGGACACAGCAGAAGAATTCAGTATCTGGATTCTCCATTCCTCCTCTCATATCTGATCCATTGGACACAGATGAGATGATAACAAACAGCTCTAACAGACACAGTAATTCATCCTTATACCAACAAAGATCTCATCCACCACCTCTGCAGGCAGATTAAGATTTTTAATTTCCTTAATGCTTCTGCAGAAAAGCTGCTGTTTCTCTCAACTGGCCACAATGGGAGCATAGTAGAAGACAACCTCAGCTGCAGATGTTGTATTTCTCTGACTAAACCTTTGTGCTCCAGAACACATCTCTTCATAAAACTCCCTTCAGATATCTAGTAAAATTTTTTCCAAGACAGAGTCCATTGTACCAATTAAATTCTGGTCCTTTCTTAGTACAAGAAATCTCATCCATAATGTTTATCAGGTCGGTTTTAAGGCATCTAAGACTGTTAAATTATTAGGGTTTTTTTCCAATTACAGGAAGTCCTTATTTTGAGATAATATATACTCACTTTCATGCTCACAAAAAGAACTTTAAGGACCCTTGCAGAAAAGTTAAATAAACAAACACAAAGCACAGCTTTCTCATGATGCAATACTCACCATAATTTCATAGATTATTAATAAGATTATAAGAACATCAGTACCTCTGGACTAAGACAGAATGTAAGCCTCCCTTTACAAACCTACCTATCCTCTAAATGAAGATCTAAATGAATTACATGGTCAGAATTATTGGAGTATCTACTTATCTTTAAGTATGTTATTTCAACAATGTTTCTATGAGAAAGGCATTGTGTAATAACATGGATTACTTGTGCAACTTTACGCCTTTTCTGCCTTGCATAATTAATGCTTTTTCACGTACACAGATAACCTAAAGGGTGTGAGGGAGGAAGAATTTGTCTTCACCCTCTTCAAAATGAATGAATTTTGCCTTCAATATGTAAATCAAGTAAAGTACTTGAGGTTATTCAACCTCAAAATGAAAAACAAATACCAAGGAAGGAAGTTTTATGTTTTAATATTTAGTATTTTTTAAGATTTCTGCACTGGTAAGGACATCAGAACTGAAGATGTTAAAACTTTTCTTTATCTCCATAAAGAGCCACTGGCACTAAATCACCTCTAACAGTTAAAGAAATTACTAAATAAAAGCAATAGAGGCAATACATTTAGCAGAAGAACACAAGTTTCCTGCTATCTGGAAAACTGAACCCCCCCTGTTAGTTGCTTCAGTGACTTGTCAATTTTTTCCTTACTGATTTTAAAGCGAACACACAAGAATTTGTCAGAGTCTTAAAGTTACCACAAAAATACAGATAAGTGGTAAAACTGCCAAATTCACAAATTGTTGAGTTTGCATACACATGGATTTATCTGATGGCTGTCTAATCAAAAGCACAGACTACTCACATGCAAGTGACCATTCAGTCCGGCAACTAGAGATGCTTAAATGCAACTCAAAGCAAGGGAAAAAAAAAAAAAAGAAAAAAAAGATTAAATTGAAGGTCTAGTTTTGAAAATTAGTAATGATAGACATTTTCTAAACATTTGTGTAGAATCACAATGCAGCATAACCAAATTACTTTTAAGTTGGATATATGTTATAAAGTATTTACGGTTTATTTCACAGGACCTTCAATATGGGAAAAGAAATAATTGCGGAGTCGTGAAATCACCACATTTAAATTCAGGTGTAATGAGTTCTACTTCCATTGAGGTAAAAATATGTGATCTTGATTGAGTATTAAAGGGCATGAGTAGGAGGAATAGAGGAAAAAGAAGGTATACTGTGGTATTCTGTGCTGCATGAGAGCTTCCGTCACCGCAGACTGAAAGCTTGTTCCAGCATCACCCTACATCTGACATTTGCTGTACTAGAAGCAATTATTTTAAAGCATTTACTCCTCTATTTTAAATATAATTATCCTTATCTAGTGAGATAGAAAAAGTTCCAGAAAATAATAAGGAAATAAGGTGCAGCTAACAGGAATGATCTAACATTATTAAATGTATTTTTTGTCCACACAGCTGTCTGATATTTTTCCCCCCACATTTTTTCTGAGCAAGAAGCTTACTGACATTTAAAATTTAAATAAGTTTAACGGTATTTATTCAAATAAACTTTAGTACTATAGTCCAGCCTTTGAATCTTCACAACCACAGAAATGCCTATCACACCCAGTAAGTCTAAGCAGCATCAGACTTGCCAGAAATAACACATAGTTTCTTACTAGGGTTTTGTATACAATCAAAAAGGTTTCTACATGCATTTTGCTGAAATAAAATTAGCAACTTTATTAAAAATATCTAGCTCCCTGCCAATTTTTATTTCCTTTAGGAAAGGTACCATAAACTAAAATAACTTCTTCAGGGTTGAGTATCAAGTTTTTTTCCCCTCAAGTAAAGTTCAACAGTTCAGCGGCTGGCTGAATAAGCATTACCGTTGGCATCGAGTTCCTCCAACATCGGATGTGTTAGGATGACATTCATTGTCAGCCACAATTTTTCCTTTAAAATCTTGAGTGTCAGTTCTCATCTCCCTGCTTTCACACATCCATTCATAACAATTTGTTTCTTTCAATTTCCTTACATATACAATTCCACATTCCTGAACAGAAAGCTCAAGTCTTATCCATGTTCCTAGCTATTTTGTACCCATCAGCTCTAAAAGATGCCAGTCCTCAATCAACCCTTCAGTATTACGTACCACTTTTTAATTCATACTTTCCTAAAGCAAGCCATCAACTATCTCCTCCTCTATAAACACTGCAACTGGAATCTCACAGGTTCCAAATACTCCATTCATCATATACAGAGAAACTGCTTCACAGAAGAGCACACAAGCCCTGCACGCACGGAGTATATGAAAGGATATAGGAATCAGAAAGGAAAACACCAAATCAAAACTAATGCTACATAATTCTCCCCATATTCTTGGGAAAACGCTGTTAAAGACATTGTAATAATACAGCATAGAGTGAACCTATCCATCTTTTTTATGGAGTTCGGATTCACAGAATGCAGAGATCAGGACTGGAAAGATGAAGTTGACATCATATTAAAATACAGAAGTTGTCTTCAAAAAAAAAAAAAAGACAAACATGTGCGAGTTTGAGATCAAACACTCACTAAGAGATCCAAACATTTTCTTTATGATACACAGATTTTCCTCCACATCTGAAAGGCAAAATTTCTGCAGAGTTTTAGAAATCAAGAGCCCTATCAAGGTAGCTGAAGTTTAATATATAAAGCCCAAGACTGTATTAAGATGTAACAATTTCAGCCTTCAAATACTCAAACCTATTTTATACATCCAAATCAAAAAGAACTGCAAAGAATCTGGGAATCACTCAGATGTCATCCTGTTTTCTGTATCTCAGGTTTCTTCTGTACAATGCTAACTTTGACATAGGGGAAACAACCTTTGCTGCTTTATTTGCTGCATTTAAACATTTTCATTATCTGCATATTTAAGGGCATTTTATTAACAGCTAGGCAAAAGCAGACTACATCTGGTAAGGCAAACATGATCTTAATTGCTTATTGTCCTTAAGTGTTGGCTTAATTGAATATAGGGCAGAACACATTGTTTCGTCACGGAGATAATTTCTCACTAACGTATCATTGAAGAAGACACCACATATCCCTCCATCAGTGCTACTGATCAACATACAACAGGCTTTGGGTAACTCACCACCGCTTAAAGAGACTGCTTCAATTATGCCTAACACTACAATTGCATTGAAAACTGCTCTGTGTAAGATTGCTAGTTTAAGAGACAGACTTGTCATTGCCATAGTCTTCCTCCTCAGAAATTTGGGTAGCTGTATTTGGGTAACCAGAGGCATCCCATTAAGTCACGTGGCTTGTCTGAAGTTAAAACAATATCAACAATGCACAAGGCCATTCAGCAAGGATGCTATTGTCAAGCAGAAAACAGCAAAAAAAATGAGTCCAAATAATCAAGATACACATTACACGACTTATACTACAGTGAAAAGCTGCTTGACAAATGAGAGGTCTTCCATTCAGCCAACCAAACTGTACTTGTTGGTTCAGCAAACTAAATGTAACAGAAAGAACGTATGAGATGTCAATTGCTGAAAAGATAGCTTGCTTCATTCTGTGATGAAAATCTAGCTTGGCTAACCCACATCTGCTTAATGTTTGTTTACTACTTAGACAAGCTACTTGGCCTGACGGTTGACTGAAAATCTCTGGCTTTTAGTTCAGTGAAGAGTGATCTAAAAGTTCAAGGTATGCCATGCTGTCCTACTGCCATGCTGTTTTCAGTTGTCTTTCATCAGTATGATCCCAAGAACATTTATAAAGCAGAAAAGACAAGTATTTATTAGAAATATGATCTAATAAGCCTCATTTAAAGATGGAAAATGCCTTTTTTTTTTTTNTTTTTTAAGCCTTGCAATACACGCTCATGGTAAAAATGGATGGAACTGTTAAACAGTAGCCACAATAACAAGTTAGAGGATCTATACAACCTCAGAGGTACTAACAGCTCACTTTTATCTGATACTGCATGTAAGGATGGGATGATCTGTGTCACTGCTCAGTACATTCTGCAGCAGAGATGTACAGTCAGAAGCAATGCTTGGCTGTACGTATCTGGAGAGATCACCTGCCAAGAACTGCTAGTTTGAATTCATCCTATCCAATCTCCAGGTTCTACACTGCAAGCCCGGCCAATGGAAAACAGCTTCGGTATTTTTGCATTATTGGAAAACTTCAGTATCTGTTCAGGAGCAAGCAGTGACAGTAAGATCACATAAGTTACCAATGCTGAACAATGTTTTAAGCAAGATGTTTTGTTGACAACCCAGTTCAAAAACTCCTGGCAGGGTGCTCTATCAAAGAGCCTTCAGAGACAGCTTAGGAAAGAAAGTGGGTCTTTTCTTTAAAGCCACACATCATCCAAATAGAGCATCTACCAAATCAGCCTGGGAGATTTTTCAGATAATAAAGCCCAGAAAACCCGATATCTAAGAGGTCAACCTGTCAAACTTACATAAAAGGCTTTAAAAAGTCTTTTATAGGAAAAAATAAAAAATACTACCCCACCTAAACTCATCCTTTTTTTAAAAAATGAACAAAAACAAACAAACATTCCAAACATCACAATGCTCAACAGAAAGAGTTACAGTACATTAAAGAAAGAAGAAAAGGTAAAGGTAAACCTGAAATCACTAGCCTTTTATTTCACGATTCAAATGTATGTGAACAGGAACAAAGGAGTTCAGTGAAAAAATGAACAGCATTTAGGACAGTAGGAAAGACATAACAGCAAAGAGGGTCAAAATATGGATAAAACAGGAGGCTGAACTTCAGCACAAGGCTGTATGGGAGAGACATGGGGATTTCGCTGCATGCATCAAGCTCACAGAAAAGGATCACAAACCTGACATGAATGTTAAGTCACTGTTTTTGATCTCTAAAACAGTAAAAAAAAAAAAAAAGCCCTTCAAAAGGGGGAGGTAAAGAAGGCAGGGTTGCTGATTACTGCAAAAGAAACATTTATGTCATCAAAATACCCAAATCCCTTTCATGCTTCCACAATATGAAAAGTATTTTAAAATATATGTATCCTTCTTCCACTCTTCCCAGGAAAGACTTAATCTCTAGGGAAGTGTTAACATGTACCGAATGTTCCCTTACATTTCTTTGTGCCAGTGTCTTGTGCAAAGCTGTCAGTATTCAGATGGACCCTCAGTGATGCATATTTGGTCTTGTATTATATATTCTGTCACCCGTGGTGAAATAAAGAGTAATTTTATTTTAAAGCCAAGATTTTATTAAAGAAAGATATTTCGCTTGAAATTACAGCTACAGCATTTGTTCCTCTTATTTATGACAAGTCTGTTCTGACAAGCACTTAGAAAAATTCAGACAAGACCATGCCCAGCATTAGCAAAAGTGTAAAACAAATGACAGATCACTTTCCAGTGTCAGGAGCCCCAGCACCAAAACTCTATACTTACAGGGTTAAGTGCTTACTAAAATATTCCCCTTAGAGGTAACAAAACCACAGGGAAAACAAACGCATACCATGAATAAAACCCCAAGACAGAAGCTCTGAAAAATCTTGATGAGGCTGTTTAAAATCTTGTCACCTGGGTGCAGACAGGCAAAAAATGCCCATATTTCTCTCTCTCTGTTGGTCTCAAACACCTCAGTTCACCTTCTAACACCTTCACATAAATTTAGTTTCAGCAGTTTAAATTACTGTGCTCGATTATGAACTGGCAAGAACTACCCGTGTGCAGCACAGTAGAGACAGAAGGGACAAATAACGTTAAAACATTCCCGCTAAACCTGCCAGCACTGTATGACACACGCAACATAAAACGTCTTTTAGCTGTACAGCACGGAGACAGTAGCGAGATAAACACTTTTGCAGCACTGTTTGCACACACACACACCCCCCCACCAACGCGCATCGGCTGAACAGGGCCAAACACCAGCTGCCCCCGCTCTA
>VWZY01011200.1:559753-587341 GCA_013399075.1 Chloroceryle aenea
GCTCGTTTCTGGTTCCCCAGGGTGTGTCGGTGAGCGCGGCCATGTTCGGCCCCGAGCGACTGAGCGAAACGCGGCTGGACGGGGAGCGGTTGCCGTCTCCGCGTCCGGTGGGCCGGAGGTGACCCGCCGCAAGCTGCCTGGGCTGCAGTGCGGCGGCTGGGCCCTCCCTGCCGGGGCTCCGCAGCTGTGCCTCTAGCTACGGTTGTATCTGCACGTGCCCGCGTACGCGGTGTGGTGAGAAACTAAAAATGCTGGCGAGTTGGTGCCGGAGCTGCGGCAGCCACAGCTCGGAACGAGCGCGCTCGATGTCGGTAGCGCTGCTCGTGCATCTAAACGAAGAGATTCCTGAGATTTTTTGGGGTTTGGTTGTTTTTTGGTTTTTTTGGGGTGGAGGGTGAGATTTTTCTTTTGTAGGGTTTTCCTCTCACAAATAGTTTGTGTTTGAACAAAGTTGGACGCGCGTGCTCGACTGTATAAAAGCGCGCGGCTCTAGCTTTTTGAATTGTTTGTGAGTCCCCTTCGAGTGACCGTTTAGCAGTACTCTTCGAAGGTGTGCGGGCATTAGACACCTTTGGACTATATGTAAATGCTTGGAGCATCTGAGAGCTTGCACGCCTTTATCTTCTTAGACATCTTTTGATATAAACTAAAGAACTCTCCTGCACTGGATATACAGCTTATCGCTGATGGAGGGAGCAACTGGGTGCTGTGGGCAAGGTGGGGGGCTTTCAGGTCGGGGAAAGAAAATAAATCATAAAATGTGTTCAGAGGCTACATACTAGGGCAATGCCTGCCAGGGAAGCCTACTCTTCTGGAAGCTTTGTAGATACATCTGTAAGTAATAAGATTCCAAATAACTAAGGAAATTCTTTCAGAAAGTCAGAGGATAACAAGTCCAAATACACAAATGTGTAGCTTACACTGAGGGAGGGTTGGATTTTTTTGTTAGTGAAGGACCCTTTTGCAGATACTTCGCAGACTCCTATCTAAAGCTCACTTACTCAAATGTATAAGCTGTGGTTTCTTAGTAGGATGCCTGTCGCAGCTTAAGTGTAGCAGTGATACCTTCCATGAGAAAGACACAATGCCCAGGGACAGACACTCCTCAGGCTCATTAAAGATAACTAGAGTTCCCGATTTGACAAATCCAAGACCTGGTGTGTTTATGAGGTAATGTTTAGGCTTATAAATCAAGAAAATTAGTCAGTACTGAGAGGGATAATCTGAATACAGGACTGGATGAGCAGCTATGTAAACATTTAGCTAGAGTTAACTAGGATGAGCTATATGAGGATCATATTTTTATTTTTTTTATCTCAATCTGTAGGACATGTCTAGATCTCAACCCTCCACAAGTAAACATGCCCTAGATTTTGTATAAATAATAGATAATCATTTTCTAAAATAAAATCCTGTTATTTTCAGAGCACTCAGGTGCTTTGAATTCTGGCAACTCTGACCAAAATATCGGTCCATCTCCTGATTTCTATGGCTGCTTACACGTGAAATGGCATAATTTAACTGTATTTGCTACATAGAAACATTTCCCATCTATTTCCCAGCCTTGCTGGGACAGTGTCCCAAGTCTGAAGAAAACTCTGCATGATACCTGTATAGACAGAGATATGTAGGAGAAGTACATCAAATAGGTAAATAGTAGGTTTTTTAGGAAGACTCTATGGAATAACCAAAAGATGACGTTGCCACAATCATCAGTTTCTTTTCACCTGAACACATTCAGTTAAAGAAAATGAAAGCAGGAGCAGCATCTGTTTAGCTTATACAAAAGCTTGATCATAACGTACTAGGATTTGCACAAGAAGAAAAATATTAAAAGTGTCTTTCATCTGTTGGGTAAGATGACAGTGAGACCCAGGAAATGACACTAATTTAGAATAAGCACATGATCCTTTTTGTCACCAGAGGAGTTCTTTTGTATAATGTTCTTAAGGACCCCCTAAACTTTTCTCCCAAATTCTAAATTAAGGATCAATACCTTTTCAAAATCTTGAGCTCTAAGTCATTCCTGAAATGATGGACTCAACGCAAAGTTCACATTATAAAATTCCTTGGCTTATGGAGGTCAAGCTAGGTGATCATAAGAACATTTCTGGCCTGCAAATCCATTCAGTTAGGAAAAGAGCTGACAAGCTAATGGCCACCAAATCATAACAAGTCCTGTGGTCGGAACAAGTGCTAAAAGAACAGAGGAAGCAAAGGAGTACTCACCAAACATTAGACATGGAGACAGTCTGGAGGTTTTACATATAATAAACAGCTTAGAAATGGATCATAAAATCCAGAGAAGATGCATTTGTTTGGGTTTTTTTTTTTGTTTTTGTTGTTGGGGTTTTTTGTGGTCTAAGGCAGAAGCAAAAAAAGCTACATTTTTGCATCATTTTATCAGTATTTTAATTTAAAATGAGCTACTAGTTCCATATACTTGTAAAAATTAAAGTAAAACAATACTACTGATGGATGACTTCTCTTGCTCTCTCCACACACAGTAAGCGATTCAGTGATGTGCTGGAGCACGTTCATTTGAGCTTCTTAAAATTCTCCCCGTGCCTGGTAGGAATAATGGAGTAGTTTTTCTGCATCTGGCTAAGACTGACTTTTTCCCAGATACAGCTCATCCAACCTTCGAACTACTCCGCAAGCAGCTCACGCAGATATTTCTGAATAGCAGCTTTAGGTTGTTGGGTTCATTTTTCTTCCCCAGTGGAATATAGCAGTGTGCCAAAGTTTATGTACGGAAATGTACAAGCGCTTACAAATTAATCTGATTGTACAGCACTGCTATACCCCATGAACTCCATATGCATTCTTAAGATAACTTTTTTTTTTTTAATAAGACAGTGTCCCCAGGTCTACAAAGTCTTTTATTCATCTTAAATTCAAACACCTGAAACCAGCTATTTAGTGTAAGATAAAGGAAATGTGGGCTGCCAGTGAGCAGATACACCATAAATTACTGTTGTTCCTTTTGATTATACTAGCAAGAAAGCACTCACATTTGTATGTGTGTCTCTGTTGCACATAAATAAGAATGAAAAAAATACTCTTTTTTATTCCTTACCTGGAAATCTGGGTATATCATGTGGTGAAGGGCAGGAGGATTTAGTGGAAGTTTCAGTAGCTTCCAGCACGATCATAAAACTACATGTGTTACTTGCTTTGCAGAATGATGTAATCAGTTTCACTGTAACTCTGTGGTTTGGGCTTAATTATTTCAACCCTGCCAATAGAAACTTGAGGAAGGACCAAGTAAATGCTCTGTGATCTTTCTACACATTCAAGTGCAATTCTAAAAGCTCGTTTTTCCAATTATATTTCAGTGGAGGTATTTCAGGATTAATATAAGAACCTAAATCTTTCCCTGAACTGATGCTTGGCACAAATGTAACTTTTTCATAAAAGAGGTGGTGTTACTTCTCATCCCTTGGCTAAACTCCAACTGGGGTAACTATAGTCTCTTGTAAATAAATTCCTATGCAGGTTTGGGAGGATACAGAATAATTCACTTCATACCATTTCCACTGACTCATAAGACAATTATGACTCTTCTTTCAGTTTATCGGGCAAGTAATCAGTTTAATTCAGACTTTTGGGTTAATACTACTTCTCCAGTGGTAGTTGTAAGAACTTTCCTGTGAGTGTTAGTAACATCTTTTGCAGAGTTAGTCATGTAATGTGAACAGAATTCCACATAATTTTCTTCTATTTTCAATGGAGTACAACAAACGTGTGGTTTAAAACCTAATAGGAAATTGATGCAGAACTTCTGAGTGGCTGTGCTGATTTGGTTTTAGATGATTCAGGTTTGTCCAAGCTTAGATAGTTTGTGTTAAACTGAGATAATGAAGGCTACATTTAACAAAAGTAACAAATGATACAGTAGGTTTTGTACCAATTAACTCAGATTTTTTTCATTATTTAGAATTTAGCTTCTACAATTTAAAATGTTTATTTACTTTCACAGCTTTCACTGAACTGTTTAGGGTTACTCTGTACTTTTGAAGAGATGCCTCATTTCGTGTCATGACCACCAGCAGCTGCTTAAGTGCATACCATGGGACACATTTTTTTTATTATCAGCCTAAGGGTTGTTGTAGCCTTTAGAAGAGGATTTTTCTGCTCAGTAGTGATGGAGATTTCCAGCTAAGCCAGACCATATGCCGATTCCCGGATTTCTTATCTGTAATCAGTCTTTCTTCATGTTGTCAAAGATGTTTCCATTAAAAGTGCAGAATGATTCAGTGTTGGGTACCATATTTATCATTATGAGACTACATCCCTTGCTATAGAAACCAGTGATGTATTTCTTGCTGTGTTAATATTTGTGACTCCCCACCCACTTTAAACTAAGAGCAGTATGCAGATGATGGCTGATAACCTCCTAACACATAAAAGAACTGACAGGGTCTCTCGCAGACACTGTAATTTAAAGTAGTCTTTTTGACAGCAAATCCTCCATTATTGACTTGCTTCCTCGGTCTCTTAATTTGGCATAGCTCACATTTCTTTCATTCTGAGAAGGTAACTTCTTCATAGATAAAGAACTTGGCTAAGTGTTCCTTGTTTTGAGGTCAGTTTAGATACAGTTCCAAGACACGAGCTGAGAAGTAAGAAATGGGATGTGTGCTGTATTCAGCAAAGCAATCAAGTGATGATTGTTTACACTGTCTCTGAGTCCAAAAGCTCATAGTTCTTATCTCCATGGCAAAGTAACTGATGCAGCAGAGATCTTTGCTGGCATCACGGAACAATTTTCACCATATGGTGTTCAAAAGAAAAGGAAAAGGGATGTTTTTTTTATAGTGCGTTGCTTGTCCAGTATCCATTACAGTAGTGCATTTAGGAGCCTGCTTCTCCAGTATGAATAGATACTCCAAAATACTAGACTTTGGCCCTACACTTGCTTCCTTGCCAGTTCATCTGGCTGTCATTCATAATAATAAGAGGAGTTATACAGTCACAAATAAATGCTATATACTGTCATAAAATAACCTATGCCATATTTTATGGATATTTCTATTTTATACAATATGCAGCTATTAGAAATAATTGCATAATTGCTATTTTCTACTGGCTGAAGGTTTGGCAGATTTTGAAACTGCTTGCTATCCTGTGGTTGACTTACTTAAAGTAAATCAGTGAAAGCTGGTTTAAAGCTTTTGAAAGCTATTTTTAAATAGCTGCAGGGCCATCTTAAAACAAAATGAAACAAAACAAAAATCCAAGCAAAACACAACAAACAAAAAGAATGCATATAAAAAAACCCAACCAAACAAAAGAAATTATTTGAAAGGTTTGAAAGTTTCCTGTCCCTTTATAATTTTTGCATATTTGTAGCCTATGATGGTATACCACAACAATAAGCTGTATTCACATGGGTAACCACAATGAAACTACTAGAAATAATCACATGAGGAACAGCTGCAAGAGTGGATTTGTGGATGTGGTGTAAAAATGGAAAATTGTGACACAGAATGCTGAAATTGACCTTGACTACTACAGAACAGAAGGGAAAAAGGCAGACATCTTTCCAAGAAATAAATACTTCATAATCAATCCTGGACTATGCAATAGACTTGGGAATATATAACCTGCTGCAATACCACCTAAAAATCAACATCTCCTAATCAAAATAATCATTCAAATGATTGCTCGAAACCTTTCAAATGTGACCAGCGACCAATGTGACCTAGGATAAAACTCGTATTTCTTAGAAGGGCAGCTGGAATTTGCTTAGCTGTTAAGCACAATGGTCTTGGAGGAGGATCCCTGTGCATGAATCAATACAGACTGGCTCAAGATGCCTACTGTCTCCTATTTTCCTATGAAACATGATGAATGGAAGCTCATGGGAATTTCCCATCCTTCCTTTGCAAGGACAAAGGGAAAAGGTCACCTGGGGCTTGATTTCCTAGGTTTTCCTGATGGGCTGTTTCGTATCTGTTTATGTTATTTCAAAAAAATTACACAAATGGAAAAGAAATTTATATTCAGAGCAGGTCTTGCTTACAGAGGTTTTATTCAATTACTCTTACTTAGATTTTACTCTTCTGTCTTCCATAAACTACCTTAATAATCCTTACATTTGATTTTAATTGCATGTCTGAACAGAATAAACTATCAACTAAATAATCAGGTTATTGTCTATTTGCAAGCTACGGCTGCTTTGTTCTGTGTAGTACTACCTGTAGCAAACATAACATCTAAGATACTTCCACAAGCTTATTAAGCAATGTGAGTAACATGGTTTTTTTCTAATGGAAAAAAAGTTTGTCTACTTGACTGTTTTGAATGTTTTTTAATAATACATATACCATCCAGTCATATGTCCACGTTATCTTCTTTTTTTCTGTTAGTCATACAAAATTCACAGAAAGAAGCCTTCAAAGCCTGTGGTGTAGAGTGGGGAAGTAATTGCAGGAGATCTCTGGAAGACTCTGTCTCCTCCACTGGAAGTTTTTTTTTATGTAGAAAAGTCTCATATGTCAGAAGATGGAGTAGCCAAACAGATTTATTTTGGAGCCATATCGTCCTTAGGTTCTCTCCTAAACACTCCACAGCTGCCCTCTGATAAATCCCCCAGGACCTAACATGGCTTATACCCCAAATCTAAAAGCAGCTGTAAGGAGACATAGGGCTGCAGATTTTCTGGCACATTCCAGTGGCTGCAGCAGTGACAAATTGTCTGTAAATCTCACATCTGCTATTTAAACAAAGATATAAACATAATATGTTATTTTTATATTTTACATTTATATTAAGTAAGCAAACATAAAGCCTTGTGTGTCATTTCTTCGGACAGAAATTTTGTTTCCGTTTCTCAGCATGGTTGCCCAGTCTCTCAGGTCTGTGTTCATGTAACAGACGGATAGGATCAAACAAACTGTCCTCTCTCCCTGTGGCTCACTCAGCCAGCATTCCAGAACAGTCCTTTCTCACTTTCTCAGGGTCATCTCCTTGCATCTTCATTTAAGAAACAGGGGTCATCTGAGTCTGCAGAGCACAGATCTGTTTGGTGTACTATCTGTCTTGCAGTATCATTCCCAGATTCATCATTTGCTTAGCCTTATTAGATCATGTTTCTGTCTGTCTTCAGATTTTCTATTATGCTCTAGTTATCTTCACTCACAGTTTCTCATTGTCTAAATTACTAAGAAAAATCCCTGGGTCTTTCTTCCAACTGAATCAACCAGTTACCTTCTTTCCTTCTCTTCCTTTAGTTTGTGAAATCTGTTTCAGTTTTGTTCCTTAGAGCAAACACTGCTATTATTGTTCTTACCACAGACTTTCCTGCTTACATTCTTCTTTGGATAACTGACCATGTAATTAGGAAGACTGGAAAGGAATATAAAAATGTTTTTAACCTGTTCTAAGTATTTGACATATCCCTAATAAATTTAAAGGATAGCATCCGCATCCCATAACCTGGAAGGGTGGTTAAAAACTGCTGCTCTAAGTAGATAATCCAGTATAAAGTAAAAGAACCAGGCCAAAGAAGAAAGAATTAGAAGTTAAGCTCAGAAATAAAACAAGTCACAAAAATACCAAAACAATGTAGAAAAGAAAACAAACAAACAAACACCAACAACAAAACAAACAAACCCAAAACAATTTAAGCTATCCCGTTAGGACTAAGCATAAGAGGAATGGTGTAAAGGAAATTCTGACTTCCAGTTAACAATTCTACTGCTGCAGTTTTAACTTCTTGTAATTGTAACCTAAGAGTTTCCTGGAAGCTGCTAGCACGGAAACATATTCAGCCTACAGGCAAGTTTTACAAGGCAAACATTTTACTTGCTGCTAAAAGGAACCTGAAATCTGAATTTAGTCTGTTTTTTTAAAGTGTATGATGCTGAATGTTATAAAGCTGCATTGAACAAGGTAAGTGGTTATAGTACCTATAACTAGGAGCTTAAAAAAGCAAATTCATCAAACAGTAAAAAAAAAGTTTTGAGATCAGTCCTGTGAGAAACTAGCCTGTGTCATCATCTCCTTAAAAAATTAACTCTTCCCTTATCCACAAGTCTATATTGGTGTAGTCTGAAAAGAGTGAATAACTGATTTAAAGAGTAGAGTAAGTGGGTATCCTAGAAGACTCTGTATTGTTTTCACACAAGTGGGTAACAAAGTCCCTCATAACTGTATTTTTTACTATCATATGGTATTTTTTTGATGGCAAAGAGTTGGCAGAATGGCCCCATCACGTCCCATCAGAATGCCCTGAGACAGCAGCACCGTTTTGGCTATGGCAACATCTGAGAGGTGTATGCTAGAGGAGGTGTCAGGTTGTTTGGGTTTAGACCAAGTTGTTTGGGTTTGCACCATACAAGGAAAATGAACTGTAAAATCACAGGATTGCTCTTCTGGAAAATACAGTTGTGTCAATGAGGTCAGCACAGTGAACATAACCTGTGCCCCATAAAAGACAAACAAGGAGCTGCAGTCTGAACTATTCCTAAGTAACGATTTCATTCGGGACTTCAAAATGTATTTGACTGTCCTTTTCATTTGGAGATGCAGAATGGAATACATCTTCTTCTGTTTTATACTCAGAAATACACATGAACAAAACACCCTCAGTATGGGAGGGTGAGGGAGTCCTTAGATCAGGTGTCTGTGTTTCTTACACTTTTAAAAAGGAGGCAGAAAAAAAATGGAAGGAAAATTACTCATGGTAGTATTTGCATTAATAGAATTCTGTGGCTTCTTAGCAGATTTCATGCAGTTTAGTACCATTGGGCTCTGACATGTATTACTTGTACTTTGATTATTCATCTGTTAAAATGAAACAGGAGTTTATATAACAGAGTTTGTTGCCAATAAGTGTCAAAGAATGACTTATCTCTATTCATAACTAGTTCTGGTTCTAATAAAAATAGAAAAAAACTGAGAGCAATTTAAACTTACAGTTTTGAACATAACATATAAAAATATACTCCTGTAAGTTATTACATAAATAAATCAAACATCATATAATATTCAGAGAAGTCTAGAAAAATCAGTAATATGATTACTACTGAAGTCTACCTTAGAAGTGTTGCCAGCCCTACTGGCCCCACGAAGCATCTTGCTTCCTGAAAAATGCCCTTGAAATGAAAATATGCTAGAAAATATGGTAAGAATCCTAAAAAAATGCACAGTTAGGGTATTAGAATTGCCAGCAGAATCAGAGATAACAATAATGTATTTGCAAATTCAAAATTAATTAGCCATTCAAGCACTATCTTACCTACAGATGATATGCTATAGGTATTAGTCATCTGTAAATACACAAAGATAGGCAAAATACGTTTAATTTAATTGTTCTAGATATCAAAAGCCCTATGGTTTTGTAAAAAGAACTGTTTACCATAAACAATGGATGCCGACACAAAATTTCAGAGAACATCTGCTGTGATAAGAATGACCACTACTGGTACTAGAAAACTGTACAAGTGCAAGCTGGTTTAGAAGTCCAATTAACTATATGCTTAATTCCGTGAAGATAATTTCTTTCAGACATCCTGAGTCTTCGCTTGTACCTTTAAATCTAGTTATAATGATGATTTCTAACCTTGCCCTTCTCAATAAATTTCTTCCTTTCAAAAGTCTACATCACCTGTGCTGTACTTTTCACTCCTTATTGATTCAGCTGCTCTTAGGGTTGCCGTAAGGGTGGCAGTTCAATTACTTTATTTCTGCCTAGCATTTCCTTTTCTCCTTAAAGCTGACTATGCAGCTTTGAGAAGGTCCTTTTGCAGCATACTCTAGTAAGATGGTACTCAAAGGTATGAATGAAATAGCTGACAATGGTGATAGTCCTTGTAAAAGCTTTGCGTGGATGCTTGAAAGGCTGCAGCAGTTTCCTATTTGTCAGTATTTGTACAGCAGCGTGTTGCAATTGGATCTTTAAAGTGCTGTGTGGTCTGGATCCTATCTATTTACAGTGCCACTTCCGTCCCAATGACAGCTGAGATAATCACATCTCCTTTGGTTTGCAGCTCAGCTACTAGCAGGTGACTAATACAGTAAGAAGTAAATAAAAAAACCCAAGAAAGCTCTCCTCCGGCCTGGTGCCAGGCCCTCGACTCTATCAGCAGCTGACACAACGGAGTCTAAGGACATGTCACAGAAATTAAAATACTTGTGCTTTAAAATGTTTGCTATCATACTTGTGGTAGTATCAATTTAAGACAGTAGACTCAAACCAGGACAGACAGGGTTTCATGGGACAAACAGTTTTGTTTCAGGCAATGCTAGGGCAGAACCTGAGGCTGACCACATCTGGATGACCACATCCATATGTGGTCAGGGGGAAAAAAAAAAAAGTTATTTCATTTGGATTTTTTGCAGTAACTGTGGGTCTTCGAAAAAATCTCCACACAGATTCTGTTCACGGGGTGCACACGAACTCACCCGTGGTGTTAGCTGAGGCTTGAGCTCCCACCCTGACCAACATGAGTATGTAGGGCAGCCTGAATCATCATTTGGCTCCCCCTATGGTAAAGTATCCCATAGTTGCAGGAATCTGTGGCACTGTGAAAAAAATGCGGATTATCAACTTTGTGTGGGTGTCAGTTCTCAAAATGCTACCTTTTTTCTACTTTCTAACTACTTTTTTTCTCAATTAAGAAGAAACATTTCTGTTAATGTTCTGTTCCTGGTAGTAACACACAGTTATGTAGTGTCTTGTCACTGAGTAAGATAGCCTACATAATGACTCAAAGATGTTCCCAAAGCAGCAGTGGCTTCTAATTTGAGAGACTTTGCTAAGGAGTAATGCCTGGTAGGTGGGTGTCCAAAGTCCTCCTACCTGCTTGTAGATGCAGGCTGGTGGCAGAGCTTGGACGGGCACATGAACTCTGCCCATGCTCTGGAAGGATGAGCTGAGGCTTGGCCATAAAATGCATCAGCTTGGCATGAGGTTTTCATGGATAACCTCTTCAAGTTTCCCCTTATTTTCTTCCGTGAATACTACTGACATAACCTTGAATTGAGGTTTTTTATTGTCTCAACTGAAAACCCCTACAGCTTCTATTTGAAGTCTTACTTTTCTGAGGTGAGGCAAAGTTGAGGAAAGTAGGTCAAAATGTGGAAAGGAGTGATTTTCATGGAACTTCAAGACAGCTGGAAATGGGGAAAAGCAGGACTGACTGAAGTATTGCCTGGTGAGGCTGCATCTGGAATTTTATGTTCAGGTCTATAACCCTCAGTTCAAGAAGGACAGGGAACTGCTTGAGAGAGTCCAGCGCAGAGCTACAAAGATGATTAAGGGAGTGGAACATCTGCCTTATGAGGAAAGGCTGAGGGAGCTGGGGCTCTTTAGCTTGGAGGAGACTGAGGGGTGACCTCATTAATGTTTATAAATATGTAAAGGGTGAGTGTCAGGAGGATGGAGCCAGGCTCTTCTCAGTGACATCCAGTGATAGGACAAGGGGGCAGTGGGTGCAAGCTGGAACACAGGAAGTTCATGTAAACATAAGGAGAAACTTTTTCATGGTGCAGGTGACAGAGCTTGGAACAGACTGCCCAGGGAGGTTGTGGAGTCTCCTTCTCTGGATGCATTCAAAACCAACCTGAAAGCATTTCCATGCGACCTGCTCTAGGTGATCCTGCTGTGGCAGGGGGGTTGGACTGGATGATCTTTCAAGGTCCCTTCCAACCCCAAACATTCTATGATTCTGTGATAAAGATTTTGGAGACTCGTGGCAGCATAGTCAAGGCCTCTACTCTGCCTTGTAGCATACGCAGATTATTTACACAGCATGTGCGAAGACCAGGTCTGGTCAACTGAGTGCCATAGGATGGAGAGGCATTCTGTGTGGCTACAGTGCATCTAACTGCAGTGCCTGCACGGGTCAGATACGCTGTGCACACACACTGGCTCGGCTGCAGGCACTGGGGGAGATAGGCTTGTGTACACTTTATCCATTTAAGCGCATAAGCTGGTTACTGATGGTCCCAAAGAGTGGCCAGCTGCTATGAAAACACAGGAAAAGCCACATCTTGCAGAGCAATGCCAGAGGTCCTGTAAAGTCTGCAGCAAGCCTAGCCCTGGCTGGTTAGTCTCACACAGAGAGCTTGAGCCTACCACTGTTTCTGTAGCCTCAAACCTTGACAAAGACACCTTCCTCATGGCAGTTTTTAATGCATTTCCCTCTTGCTAGTTTTACCTGTACTTTTACCACTTTTTTAATTCAGTCTCTAGATGCCTGTTCTCTCACCACCCCCAGGTCTGCGGATGCTTGCAAAGCCACCTGCAGCAGGCAGTATTAAATATTTCTCTTCAGGAATCCAGTCTTCGTAAGGTGACTCTGAACATTCCCCTTCAACTGGCTTGGCTCCCAGTTCACCTGGAGATAGAGCAAACAGCAAAAAATAAGACACACTGTTAGATTCCTGCATAAAGCCTCCCAGTGTTCGCAGTCCTTGTTGCACAGAGAGGGAATTCAGATTTCCTACAGCCATCCCACAGTCCTGCCTCAGCCTCTGCCAGACCAGTCTCCTTAAGGGAGTGCACCCCTGTTACTGATGATCAGCTAGCTAGAGCGAGAATGGATTTTTTTTTCTCTTGCCAGCCTTTTACTGCTGTAGATTTTCCCAAGTACCAGTGGCCTTTGGCATCACGTTGCCATGCACACCTGAGCACAAATACCCCATCTGTTCTCCAAACAATGGTTCCTTCTTCCCTTCCTTGCTTTGCTCACTCATTCTTTCCCCTGGCACGCTGTGCAGTCAGTGCTTGTACAAAGCATTCCTCTGAACTGGTGGGGTTGCTGTCATCTCCCCGAGCTTGCTGTGAGCAACCTGCTACTGCTGGCAAGCCCTTGCAGTGTGATGTAATCCTGTGCAGATCTTACACCACCATCCTGATGCCAAACATTGTTTTGGCTCATGTTGTTTGTTACGATGTGTATTGTTGTGTATAGTTCCTAATTTTCTTATTTATTTTTCCAAAGGATTTGAAATTTAATCCATGCTTGTCTTTCTGCTTCTGGGCTTTTCTGTTGGCATGCTGTGAAATCTCTGTGTTGGCATCTGAGCAAGGCTATTGTCCTTCCTCTTGTACGTTCCAGCTGGGCTAGGTAACTTCCTCTGTTTCACAAATTCTAGTTGTTTTGTTAACATTTAACCCAAATCTTCCAGCTTTCCAATCATACGTTGCTGATCCAAATAGTCCTGCTTTATCTGAGGCAACTATTCACAACGGTCAGCCCTTGATCAGACAACTTTATCCAGCGTTTCACCCTCTTTACCCACCTTCTGATCAGCACAGCTTTCTTATATGCTTCAATTCTCTCTTACATTTCCGCATTTTGTAACACTCTTTCATGATTCATCTGCCTGGTTTCATGGAATAGTATCAAAAGCATTAAGTGCTTCATCTGCTTGCCAAAAAACAAAACTAGGACCTGGCTGATTTCCATTCTGCTACAGCTGTAGTATTGTTATAGTCATTATCTTCCAAGTACCCAGGCAAAATAAATTTTGTAACAAAAAAGGCAAATTATCTTTCATTACTGTAACTTTTTATTGGCACCTCTTTGATTTCTCCTCACAGATGAAGGTCAAAACCATCCCCACTTATCCTCTACATTTTCTGACATTTTCATCACTGGTGGACAAACATGCAGCTCCACTATCCCACTCTTAGTTTCTTTTCTTCACAATAGTGTTTGTTTGCTCAGCAATGGCTCAGAACAGAAAAGTATTGAAGAGTCCAACCTATTTATTTCTAAGCCTTGTTAAGGTGCAATTATTCACCCCAACAGGAAATTCAAGACTTCTCTGTGAATGGGTTAAACCACGACAGTATTACAGAGAGAAGCCACAGTACTGTGGTCTATCATGTATGTGAGGTGACTTGGCCTAAATTAATTAAATTAATTGAGTGGAGGTTAGAATCTTCCTCGAATTAAATACACTGAAAAGAGAAAAGAATTATGGAGTGTGCTAGAAGGAATGTGAAAAGAGTTTGCTCCTTTTCATGTGCCCTAAAAGCCAGTGCACCAGTGGAAAAAGCCTGGAAGGAACTTCTGCAGGAATCCTCTCACCAGATCCATGCTAAACCCTAAGCCATTAGAAGGTGATTTGTTCTGACTCAGGGTAAATAACTTCAAATGTACAGCTAATGTTACTAAATGAGACAATATAAACAAGCCGGTATTACAATTTGGCAGCCTCTGTAACATGGGAAAACAGATATTCCAGCTCTGTTTGGAAGATACCTCATACACAGTGGGGTCTGAATATTGAGGAACACTGTGGAGATGACTGGAATCTTCCCCATCCGTCTAGATCCATCTGGATCTGGATCAGCAGAGCTCACTGAAGCAGATGTGTGCATTTCATGATTTTACATATGCCCTCTGTCTGAAAGGTTACAGTGTTTACTCAACCTCCAGTTTACTTCCTCTCGGATTTCCCCATCTTCAGAATTTTTTTCCTCTGTCTATTGTAGGAATGAGATGTTACAAAACAGGAGTTGAGATCCTTTTATAAACATTGCTTTTGAAGAAATTCTGAATTAACATGGAGCTATAACATCTGATTTATTGGTTATTAGTTGTCAATAACTGAGACTTTTTTTTTTGAGGATTGACACTCCTTTCTTTTTCCTGGCTGAAGGTGACACAAAATCTTGGTTCTGTTCTATTGGTAGCCCTTTAGCAGGACTCTTTCCAGGATCATGCACCTTACTGTGATAATTCCTTTCCAGCAATCTGCTTTTAACCCATTACTTCAAAGGAAAAAAAAACAGGTTTGTTTAATTTTAAAGGAGCAACCTCTGAGAAGTGATGAGTCTCCATTTCCTCATTTCTGAACAGAATATGGAGAATGGTGTAAGAAAATTTTGGTCTTGGACAGTATCTGTTCCATGTAATATTCACAAGTATATAAACCACACTTTGAGTCTTTCAGGTGCTTTGCCTATTCTGTTAATAAATCCTTGTGTGACTCTCATTGAGTGACTACTGTTTGGGGAAGGGCAACTTGCCTTAGGCAGCATGTGTTTTAGGTGGAATGAAGATTATGACACAGGATTTCCTGCCTCACGAATCTCTTCTGGTTCTTCCAGATCAGGCTGCAACCCAAGCAGGTAATTGCATATGTATCAGTCACTCCTCTTATAATTTTCTTATATTTATTTATGAGCTGCAATTGTCCTACTTAACTCAGCTGTACTTCACCGTATTAATGAGATATGCTTTACAAAACAGCTCAGAGAAGTTTTTCATTTGTGTGTTCATGAAGTCAGCTCCAAGAAAGGTGTTAGTTGAGCTTTTAACAAGGCTATTCACCCCACCCCCCCCAGCTCAACCAAACAATATTTAAAGGTGCTTATCTCTCTGCCAACCAAATTTCACAAAGCCACTTAATCACCCACAACTATGAGGGCAAATTAGTCACAAAGAAAATTATAGCTGCACATATTGAGTTCAGGAAAAAGAACTGCATGCTTACACAAAATGAACTTTAACACAGTTAAAAGAAACTCACACATGTTGTAAGCAAGATGCTTTGATATAAGGTGCTAAGAGGAAGCTGCTCCGTTGTGGAGAAGGAAGAAGCCAGATCCTCAACTGCAACAAACTAATTTTGGTTCAAAGGAATGAATGGATGTAGCTAGACTGACTTAATCCATCTAAGGTTCTGCATACAAATTTAGGAGACTTTCAAGTCTGAAATTCATTTTGACAGGTAGAGGAAGAATTTCTGTACTGAAAGCAATCTTGCTTATACATTGAGGAAACTAGTTTGTTTGTTTTGTTGTATTGTTTCATCTTCCATATTATTGAGCACTTCTGCTCTCCATTCCAGTCATGCAGTATCTTATCATCTGAGTCTGGTGGGTTCATTTAAAAATAACTCACCCTTTTCATGTTTTATCCAACTCAAATTGTTCCCTTGTTCCTGAAGGATTCTTGCCTTTGTTGGAGAAGGGGCAAATAGCAATAGGGATGTCAGCTATGCACACCAAGACATATTGTCTAGGTGATACACCCCAGAATACCTACAAATGTGAACACAAAGTCTGAGCACAGAGTTTTTGTATGCTTTCAACTGTTTTGAATGTATTCAGACACAATATATTTCTTAAACTTAATCACTTTCTGACCTACTGCCTCTGACTCCTGCTGATCTCCCTGAAGAGCTGTGTTGGCTAGCTGTGTTTTAAGATCATGAGTAGGCTTGCCCAAGAAATTCAAGAAAGCACGACAGGACCATTGCTCTATCCTTTGTATAGCTGGTCTGGGACAGGGAGCAGAGCATATTACAAAGTAAGAGTATTAATGCTTTGTAATTGGGGTTTTTTTGGTATGAGGGATTGCATAGGTAAAGTAGGGCAGAGGTGATCCTCCACAATACTGCAAA
This sequence comes from Chloroceryle aenea, assembly GCA_013399075.1. Taxonomy (NCBI): domain Eukaryota; kingdom Metazoa; phylum Chordata; class Aves; order Coraciiformes; family Cerylidae; genus Chloroceryle; species Chloroceryle aenea. Next base: position 576,128 of record VWZY01011200.1, read on the forward strand.
TTGCATTTCCAAAACCACATCAGTCAGCCTCCCAAGATAATAAAAGTGCCTTTTATGATGTTTGGTGTTTCCCTTCCAAATCTCTGTGGCAAACTTGCATCGCAATTTCCAAATCTTTCTTTGGAATGTCAAGATCTCAAAGCTTTTCCTTTGGAAAAATCAAAGGAGAGAGTCTCAGGAAAACTTTGGATTTCAGTTGCTGGGGTTAAAAGAAGACCACAAAATTCAGTAAGTCTCATAATAAAATTACAGGATGCTGTAATACATCTGGACTACCTTTTCATCTTGCAGTTGCTCCAGTGCTGAAGCGGAAAGGCAAAGGCAGGTACTGAAACACACACTGCTACCACCTTGTTCATACACATACTCCAGACAAATAATTCCTTGGTCTGGGGCTGTCAGTCATGATGATATATGCAAAAGGCAAAATATATGCCTCTGTCTATATATATATACACAAAATTTGAATTCATATGATTATGAAAGGAGAATCAAATCTTTACTTTTGCTTATTTTTTGAGTATTTGTCTACAAAAGGAACAGTCAAAACAGAAGGGAAACAAATACAGTCGGCACATAACATAGTCATGGGGTTTACAGACAAGGAGAAATTCCTGTATAGCCATCTAAGCTGTCGACCTGGTATGCAGGAATAACACTTTCAAAGCACTACATTCACAGATCAAGAGGTCTTCAGGCCAATGTGTGGAAGAGGTGAAACAGCTCTACTGATCATGAGATCTACTGAGATTATAAATAATTTTTTTGAGCCTGTTCATTTACTGCTCCAGCATAGTTAGGATTCAAGTGTCTGAGAGAAATAAATATTGCTAGTTAGTGAGCACAAGTTATGAAAAAATTCTACTAAACTTCTTCACATGAAGGAAGAGCCTGAAACAATTTATCCAACCCAATTTGGATTTAATAATTGGAGTGATAGAATTTTATAAATTGTGCTAGAATTTAATAAACTGGAGTGCTAGAATTATGCTATGTCCCGAGTGATAGCATCAAGTCTGTTCCTGGTGTTTGGTGTGCAAACACTGGGCTATGCTAAACCTCAGACAGCTTTTCTTGCTGAATAGGAAAGCCCATACAGAGGGCAGGTATTAAATAGTTATTAAACTCTATAATTGTGTCTCACACCTATTGCACAAGACTTCCCACACAGAGACAAACATTAAGAAAATGTCACTTGACATAGGAAGAGGGTGGATGAAGCATTTGGCCCCTGGCATTTTTGTCACACAACATATGAAGCCACGCCTCCATTTTCAGTATTTTGAGCCCACACCATTTAATTAAACTCACCTCTTGCCATAAAGCAGCAGGGCTGATTGAAAGATTAGGTATCTATGCAAAGAAACTGTGGCAGAGCCACAGCAGCAGCCAGCTCCCTTGGGCTTGGGCAGTGGGAAATGCAGAATCAATCCATCAAATTACAAGTGCTCTCAAAGCAAGGAAGAGACAAAATAATCCCTGCTGGGTCAGGAGATGGTTTGTTTATGAAAGCAGTCAGCAAATATACCTAGGCATAGACGTGATCTACCCCCTTTTTGGTCATACCATGAATAAAAGAGCAGACCCTCATTTGTACACTGTGATTTAAGGGTTAGGACTATTGGTCAATAAAACTTCGTAGGAGACAGGAACTTCTGTGTTGGGGCAGTCTAGCCAAGACAACATTAGCACCTGAGTTTTTACAATAGTGCCTGTCAGTTCTCATAAATTCAACTTTCCTGCTGGATGTGACAGCCCGGGAAAAGAGAATAGTGTGCCTCCACCTTTACCTCTGCCCACTATGAAAGTCTACCTGATTTTTTTCCACACTAATTAAAATCCTTGAAGGTCTTCATTCAGCAGTGAGTAATCTACTATCCATTTGGATCTCAGTTCGGTTCTTAAAGGTTTAAAACACTCTTATCTTGAATCCAGGCAAATGCCTTGTTAATTATGGCTACATCTGAGAAGATCATCTTGGTTGTTACTATACCAGCAAGAGAAAATGAAGTAATACAATACATGATGAAAGACACACACCCTTTATAATTTTCCATCTCAATAAAGTGTTTCTCAGGCCGCACCCTAAATTCTTACTATAGGTGGTTACACAATGTCATTTGAATGAAGTGATCCAATTACTGATTTTCTTTCTTGACGTTCCTTCAGAGAAGGGAGAAACCAGCTTGCATACCCCCTGGATTTAGGCACCTTTTACTTGTAAAGACTTTGAAACTTCCTTAAGAAGGCTTGTAGTAATCATCAAAACACTGGTGAGTCAACAAATTTCAGTTCAAAGTCTATGTAATTGAGTTTTAAATAGTATTAGGATTTTTTCCAACATAGCAGAATTAGATCTCTTCGTATTTTCTACTCATATCAAGCAAGGGCTCATTCTCTTAGGCTGAAGCTGCTGATGGGGCTTTTCTGCATGTACCATTACTTTTGGTTACTATGAAATTGCCACCTGATGATCAGTCCAATTTTCCATTAAGTATTTTCTACGATAGAAGAACCAAAATTAAACAAAATTGCTTTTTTTAAACAGTGGAGTTTTTTTGCTGGAGCATATCGCTGGTCTCTTTAGCTGGCCTCCCAGCACCTCCTCAGTTTAGCTCATAAGGTTATGTATGGATTGTGTGTATCATGGCCGCATATGCGAGCATACACTGAATATTTATTGACAAGCACTCCCCAAGAAAAGTTACTTACCTGCATGTTATTTGAAAGGGTTTGCCATGTGTTGTCTATATGTACACATTCAGAAGGTTTGACAGCATTTGAGCTTTACAGAGGAAAGACAGTTTTTGCACCTCTTTTGGACCTCACGTGGAACACCCGGGTACTGAGGATACAGGATATCCTACTTGGGCAGTGCAGCTCAGGAAACTCTTTCATTGCACAAACTTACAGAAAAGAGACTCTATCGATACAGCACACAAAGCAACCAGAATTCTTCAAGATAATTCAGCAACTCTTCTTTTACTATTTTTCTTTCTCTCTTTCTTATTTAAAAAAAAACCAAACCAAACAAACAACAACTCATCATTCCACCATGCAGAGGCCACCTGGGCTTCATCCCATTGCTGTCACCTTTCTATCCCTCTTGACACATTTCCTCCTCGAAGTTTTTTATGGATTTCTCCTCTGCCCATAGCAGGTTTAAGACCTGCCAAATTGCATAACCCCAAGCGTGCCTGTTTTTTCTCCCAACTCTTGCTCCACCCCCTGCTAATTCCACACATTCCACCCAGCCTTCCCCTAGGACCACTCCCTTCCTCTCTCTTTTTTGTTCCTGCCTTAATAATCTTCTTTCATGCCTTCGCTATCCACATAGAGCAAAGGTGGCATCCCACACGATGGGAACTGTGCATCCTCCTGCTCACCTCTCAGAACCGAGCAGGAGAAAGGCAGAGCCCATCTGTTCCCTGAATCATCCCGGCTGTGAGAGGCACTTTCCATCTGCCTCAGCTCACTCCTGTACTGACTGTGGTTTGGAAGTTTGAAGTGCACCCATCTTGAGGCGAACCCCACTGAAAACACGACAGAACTCTCGCTGTTGAAGTCAGGGTGCTTGAAATCAGGACATAAATCATTTAGGGCTGACATGCTCTATTTTGTTGCAATTTTTTTTTCTTTCCCGTTTTACAGTGTAATGCACTGACACATCACAAGTGTTGCAGCAAATGCAGGTACTTAAGCCCCAAACTGGTGTTTTTCCTGGACATTCTGTCTATCTTTTTACAAAGTGACCTGCAGATGAAAACAGTTTACCTACAAGGAAGCAAAACTTCCAGGGTTTGTATGATATCTAAATGCAGCCTAGGACACAAAGGCTTAATTTTTGCCCTCAAGTGTGCATGTTGCAAGCAAGATCAGTGATGCTGAATTCAGCTTGGAAGCTGCTTCTCCTGTATATACAAACACACTGCTTCTCACTCATACGGACTGGATAATACGTTTCAATCATTTGTTACTGAGACCTCAACCATGCTGTTGTGGAAGGCCTAACCACACTGACCTGGGGAATCAAAGCTATGGGAAAACAACTGAAAATACTTTCTTCTCAATATAGTTTCGCATATAAAATTAATCAGAGGTAATGTCCTGCCTAGTGTTCTTGAATTAAACCAATTATTTGTACTAGTAATTTTCTTGTCACCTGTGTAGCATGACTTGTGTTGTAAACGTATACTTACTAGTAGGTATACTCAGAGACCAAATATATACTTAAGGAACAAAAGCTGCAGCAAACACATGTCTTGTGTATACAAAGGAGCTTATTGACTTTGCTGGTGTAATTTTCTTCTACTTGAAAAGCTTGCTAACTTATGGTACAGTAGGGAGAAAACAATAAACTTGAACTTGGTATAAGCTCATTTAGTACCCCATCATTATGTCTTGACTGAAGTGCCCAAAATGGACTTAACATAACCGTTAGTACAACTGCCAGATCAGTGTACCAGCAGGTAGGATGTTGCTGGACTCAGACTGCCTGGCACAACTGGTTGCCTGTGCCCCCAGAGGAGTCTGTGACAAGAGCTCCAGTATATATGTGGAACATTAGGAAAGATCAATGTTGTGTTTCTACACACCCCTTCAAAGAAGGCCATCCAGTTCCTCCTCTCCCAGTGAATTCCTGCTTGCTGTCTTATTTCCCCTGGGCACAGGTGCATTTGCCGGAGAGAAGCCACCAAGTCGCCTGAGAGCATTTGGAGCCCAAGATGGTCAGGCAGACTGAAGGCAGTGCCCAAAAAAACCCCTGAACCTTCAGCATTCAGATATTTGGGGCTTTACTTAAAAAAATATGGTTTCATGAATTTCATGAAATATTGGTGCTTATTTCCCTGGTTTAACACCCCAGCAAAGTCTATCCTGGGACCTCAGAGGTGAACTGCCCTCACCATTGTGCCACATGACCAGAAAATGGCACTGTCCCACCTCCTGATTGAGATGAGGAAGAGCCCAAAACAGCAGCTAGTGCAGTTCCAGAACATCATCTTCATGCCAGCAAAGACTTCTCTGCCATGGGTGGTGATTTCTGCCACAACTAGGCCCATAAACACTGATTTTTGTAGTGCCCCCAAGGCCAATTCATAAGGCATTCTAGGTATTTTAAAAAATATTGAAGTATATTAAATTGTGTTCAGCAAGAAAAACAAGAAATACTTCCTATGTGCAGAGAAAGGAGATAAAGGAACAGCAGGAATCCCAGCTTTCGCATTTAATTAGTTTTACGTTTCAGTTTTAGATTAGATCTAATCCCCACTTTTAGAACTCTCCCCAGCATAATGGTGCTTGTGGCTGCAAACAGAAAATTGCCCACACTGGAAAAATTACAGCATAGGATCATGAGTGATTGTAATAAGCCATATTTTTTGCATTTCTAATAGCTTCACTGTATTTAAATGTGATTTATCGATACACAGGTCAATTTTACAAGAGTTCCTCCTCTTAATAATGAAAAAGCAGTTTCACTTTAAAGGCCACAGCTGGGCAAAATTTTACACTTTTGGACAATACGGATTTTTGGCATTTAACTTTGCCATTACTAACATTTTTTTAGGAAGAAAGAAACCCCAGGCATGCTTATCTCCTGCAGGTGTACATAACTTCTGTTGCCAATACCATGCATGTCCATTTCTGGGGTGAACCTTTAACTTTTTGCAAGTTCTCCTGCAGGAGCATTGCTTTTCAGTAAAATCATATGAACACAAACATTCTCTGGTATGGCTATTTTGAGTTAGGGGGAAAAAAGAAATGACTATTCCTTCATGCTCAAATTTAAATCAAATACAAGTACTATAATGACATTTGTCGAGCAGAACTGCTTAAATCTTTATTGGTTTTTTGATCTCATAGCAGTGTTAAGCTACAGGCCTGACAGCATCATGATGGGGGTGGCCCTTAAACACATATTTGCCTCCGAGTGTAAATACGGGCATTTAATACCTTTGCACTGCATGGAGATATACAGAAAGGACTACAGTAGAGATGTGAAGCAAGAGGATGAGGATATCTGAGAAATATGGATAGGCATCAGGAAGAAAAAAAAATCCTTTGAATACCCCTGTAAATATCTTCAAAAATCTTATTTTCAGAACAGGCAATCTCAGTGCATCCATATCTGCATGGAACAATGCAACTTGCATTCTGCATCTTAAAGGCTTACATTTTTTGCTATCACTCATAGCTCTCTTAGGTAGTTCAGTGTATACTTCAGAGCACAAAGATACTCTCAGACATAAATTCAGACTGAAGTCAATGGCTATTACTTAATCTCTAGCATGCGTAAAAAAGTAGAGTTATGCAAAGTATGTTGCATTATGCAATGCTATACATACTATTTTGCTCTCCTAATGTATTCTTTAATTGGCTCCTCTGAGCACTACCCTTAAATCTTATAATTTTATTGATGCTTACTGATGTTTGCTACAATTTACCTTGCAGCAAATTCACACCCTTCAGATGAGCGATCAAAATCCAGTGACAGCTGTTCAGTCAAGGGCACTGAACAGTTTATTTTTAATTCTCACAACACTGAGGTCTCACCTAAGTCAAATGGAACATGAACATTAAACATAAAACACAGGCAACAATTAAGAAACATCAGAATCAATTTGCTTACCTTAAACTTGTTTTCCTAATTTGTTTGCATTAGGATCTAAATCCTGGTTATGCTGCCATATGTTCTTGTTTTTCACAGGGTCTCAACCTTCATTGAAATAAATAGCCTGGCTCCTGTGACAGAGAATTTAAGGACAACAACTTTAAGGAAGGGTTTCACAAGTATTTAGAGACAAAGCTGCTGATCAAGTGCTTGGTGCTGCCCCTGAACACAGAGATGCCAACATCTGGGTGCATGTGGTGTCAGTGGATCACGTGGGCGACTGTTAAAAGGGAAGCGACAGTTAAGACTTTTCAGTGTAAAACTCGCTGCGTATGTTCAGTCCACAAAGATGCAAGGCAAAGAAGAAAGGCAGGTTGCCTCCACCAGTCCAGGCAAGCACTTTTCTTCTTGTGCTTCCTCCATGCATCTCTGCAAGATGTAACGCACCCATCTCCTCACCCATGTTTGAGGGGTACAGCATGAATCCAGAAGGTGGCAGATGCAGCCACCTTCTTAGAACTTGCTGGGGCAAAATACAGACACTTGCTGGGGCAAAATACAGACACTTGCTGGAAGGTGGTTTAAGGCTGAGATGGAGTCAGCAATGAAATAGACATGAAGGCCCTGACTGGGATGGAGGTGAGCAATGCAAAGAGCAGGAGTTTGTGGCCACCAGCTGGTGACTTGGCTCAGGTTGAGATGTGCTGGTCCTGTAAACACTGTACTGTGATCGCCTCCCCGTCTGGGGTTCTGGCTGAAAAACAAGATACTGCTGTTTGAGTTATGTTTAATGAATCAATAGTTACCACATATTCATATTACTAGACATTGACATGGAGCTCAGGTTTAATATAGTGTTCAAAGTTTTGCAAAACTTCTCACTGAAATGGCTAGAACTATAACAAATGGAAAACTTTTGAGGACTCTTCACAGTTTTTATACTAGAGTGATGCTAATGTCAATTACAAAAAAAAACCCAAACCAACAGATAACACCCAATACTCTTGACATTTTTTCTTATATTGCCTTGCTTTTGCACACTTCTTTAGAACTTAAGAAACACTTAAAAGTTCCTCCTTTAGCCACTACTTTAGCCACTCTGTTGCTCTTCACACTAACTGTAAGCCTACCAGCTCTACATGAAAAGAACTAATCTAGAAAAAGTTCTGTACCTTCTAGCTGTAGTAAAAAAAAAAAAATCTGTGTAATAAAATGAACCCTCTACAGTTTAAGGGGACAGCAGGTCTGCTGCAATACAAAGTTTTATTCAGTTCTAAGGGACGGAGAGAAATTCTCTAAATGTGGAAAGGCACAGGACCACTCAGTCTGATTTCAGCGCGGTGAATCTCTGCCTTCTGCCATTCCTCCTATTCCCATGCAAGCTGCTATCAGAAAGCTGCACTGCCACAGAAGTCTCTGTAGGGTATGTACGGTGCACAGCTTTCTTCCTTATAGTCTTCTATATCTGAAGACAAGGGCTCAAAACTGCAAGAAGTTACTAAAATCATTGTTTAACATTAACCTCTTTTAAGGTATCTGCTGGAATTTCAGGTAGTTTTAATAACTTGCAGGTGCTGCTATGAATGTCATGGAACCTCCAGACATCAGACATAGACCACCTGCCATTAACCTGCAGAATCATTAACCTGAACTAAGTTAAGACAAATTAAGTTAGAAAATTCCTAGTGAGGTGTTACATTTCCACCCTGTTTTACTCTCCACAATAATTCATTCTGTATGGCAGGGGAGCATCTGACTGTTAGAGATTAGTAAGTAATTAACAGTTTTTTCAAAAGCATCACAAGTTCAGAGATGAAAGCAACCTAATCGTGATAGAAAACAGAAACATAAATTCCAGTCTCGTGTGATTTTCTTTTGAGCAGAAAAATTAAACAACTTTATTCTGAACATACCAAACTGACCCCACTAAGTAGAAGCTGACATTTGAGCAGTGTCAAAGCCTTCTAAGCTTGTTCTGAGTAGATTAGTAGATAAGTACTAGCTTTCCTATTCTGGGATGTGTTCCAAGGCAAGCATGAGGACTTATGATTTCATTTAGCTCCAAAGTGGACAACACTGGATATTTAAATAATACAAATCATTTGCATAATTCTTATGACAAGCTATCAGTTGACACTGATGGGATTGGGATAAAAAAAACCCTCTCAGCTTGGCGTTGTATCTGAGGGCAAAAACTACATTTCTTCAGTATATGAAACTGTAATTATTAGCATGGAGTATGTAGCTTCTCAAGAACATATAAAGCATATCTCATCTGGTCTAATCCCAGGAAAACTGATTTAATAAATCTTCTTTGAAACAATGGATGTTGTTAGATGTTTCAATATATTTGTAGACTTAAATAAGAGAATGGCAAATAAATTCAGAGCCAGCTCCCTGTATCCCAGCAGTACTTAAAAATTTGCAAGTATTTTGGTATATTATCAGGAGAAGTTTGCCAACTACTTCTATTCATTCAGTTTTGCTATATCTGTCAGTGACAACTTCACACAGACGCTTTTGAAATAGCTCAAATATTTGCCCAAACACATCCTTATTCAGCAAAATACATGTGTAAGTCTCTCTGGGACATTTAGTGATTCTGACTTTAATCCAATTCCAGGGCTCAACGTTGCGGGGAAGAACCCGTCTAATATGATTACCTTGTAGGACACAGATCTAGGGAAATCTTCAAAACCGAGCTTATTAAACAGAAGAGCACTAGCTTTTGGCTATCAGGACTGTAAACCTCTAAATGAATGATGGTTTGATCACTGCATTCTCTGTGACTATGTAAAGAAATAAAAGCAAGCTTTATCTTCAGCATTAAACCAACATTCCTATTACACAGGCAATGATGGAAATGTTTTCAGGTTTCATTCTCACCTATATGAAAGCCAGAGCCACAAAAAGGCTTAATTAGTTTAAGTGGAGGTTAGTCAAAAGGGTCCAAAAGGGAATCCCCAAGTATCTCATTAGATCCCTAAAGCTTCAGGATGCTCCCAAGCTTTTCCCAATTAGTTTTCACACTGGAACTATTACAGGCTTTGTACTTCATTATTTGCCTTCCCTTTCCTTAGAAATGAGGGCTGCCTGTGACTTACTTATGGTTAAGCGCATTTGACAGCATACTGACAAGACAGAGTTTGCATATGCAATGTACAGCAGCCAGAGCCATCTGCACTTGAAAGGAAAAAAGGGAGAATTTCTGTAGCAAATCACTTCTTCCAGCTGAATAAGCCAGTTGTCTACAGCCAACAACACAATGTACATGCCACGTTTCTTACCGAGAATCCAATTTAGAATCTTTGCTGAGGAAAGAACCTCAGCCTGGGAGATTCAGGCAGGGTTTTCCATACACCATTGTTTTGGTTCCTCCTTCTGGCTAGTTTAGACACACCTCCTGTTCTGAATCCCATTCCCACGTGCTTTACTTTGGGCCCTATATAAAGAGGACATGAGCCACAGAAATCTGAAATCGGTGCTGGGAGATGGGTATTTTAAAATTACATACTGATATGCTCAACTTTGCTTAAAGCTTTGTGGGCCCAAGCGTCAGGTCTTTTTATGTCCCCTTGGCAGCATTAGAGTTTTTGTTTGTAAAGATTCAGGATCTTCAAATTTACAAGTGCTATTTAATAGTTGTATTTGAATGTAATTATTAAAAGGCACATTCATATTTGGGGTAAGAAAAGTTTATGGAATACAACAAATTTATGACTTGCCTAAAAGGTTTTTATCATTGGTTGCCTGTTTAAAAATTCTTACCTACCTGACACGTCACGTTTTCCAGATCCAGGGCAACATTTGTTTTCAGTCTTGCAGAGAGGTAAGATGAAGGTGACTCTTCAGGCCCTCTGTTCCATTGAGTGCAGAAACACAAAGCACACAAACCTTGTCCTGTTTCTTCCTGACATCACACCTGTGGTGCAGAGCAGAGCATCACTTTAAATGCCTAGCATGACTTGCTTCAGTAAACCGTGACTTCTACACGGACTTGAAAATGTCACTGAAGTTTGGTGCCTGAATAGTTTCCACCTTATTATACCACATCTGAATGAAACTAGGAATTTGGCTCTCCTTATATCAGGTGTCTACTGTCCTGGTAGAGAGCCAGGTGTCTGATGTACCCTTACTGCTAGTGGGGGTCAGTTCAGTACAGTCGGTGAGGCCTAGGGAACAATTAATTCCATCCTAAAGCAGACACCTTCAGTCGATCATCTGGCAAGCTCTCCAGTCCCCACTGTCTGTCCTGACTACACCTCCACCAGCTGCAAGGGGAGATCACCCAGGGCTCCCAAGCAGACCCTCGCACGCTCCCCAAACCAGGGTCTGTCTCCAGCGATACCGTTTGGCCAAGTACAAGTGGTCGAGCTTTCCCAGCGCACCTACAGATTTCGAATTTAAATTGTATTTATAAAGACAGACGCAATCATGTATGGCATACGTAGACTAACTTACGTTTTATCCCTGTCGAGCTACGGCAAAGCTTGGCAGCGCCCTTCCCTGTGCCCCGAGGCCTGCGAGCGGCCTCTGACACAGCCAGACACCAGGAGTGGCCCCGCCCTTACTGCCGGTGAATTAACGCGTTCCGTCTATAGGGG
>VWZY01011200.1:587379-628886 GCA_013399075.1 Chloroceryle aenea
TCTGCGGGGGTTGGGGCGTGAGGTATGGGGCCGCTCCCGCCGCCTGGCCTGGGAGGGGCGCTGCCGCCTCCCCCGGGGAGCCGCTGCCTCGCTCCCCCTTCCCTGCACATGCAGCCTGGCCTCGGCTTGACTTTTAAACTCGAGCTTTACCGCAGCTCTCGCTACGTGACTTCGGGCGCTGCGGGCGAGGAGCCGCGCCCGGTGGTACCGTCGCGGGAGGAGCTGTTGCCGCTGGTCGCGGTGGTGCCTTGGACAGCGCCGGGGGGCTCCGCTTCACGGGCTTTGCTTCCCAGTCCGGCTGGCGCCAAGAGGTTGTACCGGGGCGGAGCCGTCCTCTCCCGGCACGGCTGTCCCGGGGCCGACTCCCCAGCTCTGTGTGTGTGTATATTCATAGCTCTGTGTAAATGGGTAGATAGACATCAGAGCAGAGGACCTCTGTGGAAAGAAGGTCGTTGTTTAAACCTCTTCGTTGCGCAGACAGATTTACGGGCAAATACGTTTTGAGCTGTGGTTAACTTTATTTTTACATACAGCGTGTGTAAATCATTTCCTATCCCAGCGCTGCCTGAACAGACTTCCCGGGCATTGAGGGTTTTTCTGAGCTTGCTTACAGGACAAAGAATCTGCTGCGTTGAGAAACTGCGATGAAAAACTGAACTGGGTGCAGTGTGGACTTTGTCACTGCCGTCCTCAGAGCAGGCTGGGACAAAGCACTCTAAACTTTGCTGACTAATTGCAGCTTCCCACAAAATCCAAAGCTGGAGTGTGAATAAACCCTCCGACGAGGGGGAAATAACTGGCATTCAAGAAGGGGCATTACTTGCAGCTGTATTCTGTTTGAGGCATCTAAAGATGCGGAGGGCTGTGGCGTGGGTATTTTTACAGATGGATCTGATAATCCTGTAATTGACTTGCAGCTACTGATTTTTTTTTTTATTCCCCCAGTAATAGAAACTGTAGGAGAACAACCTTTTGGTGGCATGTGTCTGTGTATAATTCCATGAAGAAGAAGGTGGGGTGGAAAGTATCTTTGTGTGGCTGAATGGGTGTAATGTCATGGTCAGTATTTAAAAGTTTTAATAAGGTAGGTCTGTCAGAAGGATGAGTGGAAAATTGTAGTCCTAAGAAACATATTTGTGCTAAGAGAAAAACCTAGACAACATGCCATTCTTGTAAATGTTTTACCTTTTTTAATATTTTTACACTCTCGCTGAAGTCAACTCTTGACCTGTAGTGATTTTTCACAGTAAGACTTGGCTGGCACAGGTGCCCTGACAAGCTCTACTAGAAGCATGGATTTAGGTGGCACTGATGTATGGTCACCTAGTGCACAACTGTGGCAGTTTAAGATGTCACTGTCCTCAGACTATTGTTCAAGGCCTTTGTAGCAGAAGTGTCTGCAGCAGTAGCAGCAGGTATGTAGGATTCAGTTGCTGATGGGTGGAATGTGGTGATTTAGGCAGTTAATGAATTAATGCCCAGTGTTGCATCGGGGAAGCGTACGTGTGCATTGGTGTTTTGCTCTGCTCCTGGGTCTTGGGAACAGTAATCTCTGGCTGAAGGGCAACGACAAACAATTGTTGGGGTGCAGTTGGTGGATGAATGGACCTGTATCAAGAGACCCTAGATAAAATAAGCAAATATCTGGTTCAACAGCAGTAAGAATGATCATTCCAGGTCAGACCGAAGGCTCCTCTAGCCCCATGTGCCATCTCTGACAGACTTGTTAAAACCTATAACATTTGTTTACAGCCATACCACAATAGTACTTGGTAAAACTGAGTAATATTAAGCTCTTTACAGTCATCTGCATCAACGTAATTTAAAAATGTGACCCAGGTGATAATTATATTTCTAGTAGATTAAGGGCTTTAGTGTCTTCAGACACAGATGCAGTGGTAAAAATGTCAGAGGAAAAGCAAAAAATTATTTTTGCTTTGTTTTCACCATTTCCTTGGGCTCACTTTTTTTCTGCAGAATTCACCTCTTTAGCAGTGGGAAAACAAACATCAAATAGACCCAGAGCTCTACTACATTTTTGTAACGTGATTCTTACTGGGCTTCTTATGTGATGTGTTTTAAGAAAACTGCCAGAGACACCTTTGTCCATAGTTTTAGAGAAGCAAGTTTGGGTTTGGCCTATTCACCTTTTTAAAAACTTATTTTTGATTTTGAAACTTCTTATCAGAACCTAAATAATTTTGGAATTTTGGTTATTATAAATTCTTCCAGTTAGTTAATTCTTGAAATTGCTTTTAACAGCTTTCTGAAAGAGTGACCAACCAGTAGCTTGTAGTGGCAGCATTGCAGATAATTATAATTTTTTTTCTCCATCTGGTAATATTAATCTAATGAAGTTAATAGAATCTTGGACAAAGATGTTGTTGACCATGTTCTTTGAATTCTTTTGGGTTTATTTCTTCTGCTAATTTTAGAATAGACCAAAAAAAACCCTAAAAACCAACAGTGGACTCTATCATATCATTCCAGGAGATTGTGGAAATGATACAAACATGAATTTAATAGTCTTTATTGTCATTAGAGGTCTAAATGAGAGAAATAACTCAAGAATCCTATGTTTTACTAGATGAAATACATAGATCAAATTCATAATCAATGTCCTACGAAGCCTTTTCTCTTTTGGTTAAGACTTTTGATTGAAGCAAAATTCTTCTTTTAAACTACAGAGAGACTGACTTATTCAGTACTGTCAAGCTGCTTGCTACATATGCTTTATAAGATGCTCTTTGACCAGTATCAGCATCACATAGAATAATTTAATTAGAACCTTAAGTTTTGGACTTTTTTCATCATAAGTTGTTCCTCTTGCTGTTAAAATTAATGGAACTTTGACCATGTAGTCAGATCTGTCATTTGTTGTGTCTCAGACATGGTCACTCTATATGCTCAAGAGAAGATCGTTTGTACTTCAAATATAAAGCCTGTGTGCTTGTTAAAATTGTTTTATTATTTAATATTCCAAACATTTAATGTGACAAAATGTGGCAGAAGACATGGCTGAATTTTGGTAGACTGATGCCACTTAGCAGTGTACTGTTTATAGGAAAAGTGGGAAGAAGACACTGTAGCATCCTTTTAAGCACAACTTACATAACATGTACTTGGGAAACGCTTTGGCTGCGTGCATGAAAAAAATCATGGGTGAGTAAATGAAAAACGTTGAAGTTTTCATTTTTTTGAGTCTGAGTATTTTGATTTCATCAGTAAAAGGAGTTCAGGATGAATCTGTTTGTGGAGATTACTGAGTGGCTGCATTTCTAGATTTCTAGACCAAGAACACTGTTTGGTTTGTTTAATCTGAATGCATTTTGCTTTGCTATTATATGGCAGCCCTGACTCAATGTTATCAGAGTAAGTGTAGCTCGGTTTAGCTTTTCTGAAGGCCACTTATTTACTGTAGCTGTCCAGATTCATATTGTTCTTCATTCAGGGCAAGGTTGTTGTTGCATTATTTACAGTTGATTGATAAAACAGTCCTAAATAAATATCACCTAGATTTAGACACTGATAGGCCCCTTTGGCTGTCTGTTACGTGGATCTTCACTTGCTTGATGTCCAGATTTTATTTCTGCTAATATACCATTACTATGCTGAACAAATATTATTTTTCAAAGTTATTAGCAAATACTTTGTATTTCCATATTGTTCACCTTGAGCTGACTTTACGAATCATCTCTGTACTATGGGTGCCAGTGAACGCTACACTGTGATACCTGTCTACACAAAGAAGTTCAGTTCATGTGCTGGCTCCGTTCTTCAGTGAGGTGAATGATATTGTCTCCTTCTCTAGAGACATTCAGAACACACCTGGACACGTTCCTGTGTGACCTGATCTAGGTGATCCTGCTTTAGCAGGAGGGTTGTACAAGACGGATCTTTTCAGGTCTCTTCCAGCCCCTAACGTTCTGTGATTCATCCAAGGAATAGTCAAAATTTGCAAATTCTTTCTGACAGATTCGGCTTCAGGTATTCCTTGTGAGTTTGACCACTTCTATTGAAGTTAGACTTTCTTGTAAATAATGCTTGAATAGCTGGGGCTCTGTAGTGTAGTCCTTGATCTTCTCTATGTGTCTTTTAAGGACATGCCTCATGACTTTGAGCACTGAAGTTGAGTTCTTAAATAAATTGTCTCCTTAGTATTTCTTATCCTAGTTTGGGGAGTTTTCTGGTACAAATCCTCCACCATACTTCACCTTTTCAGTACTCTTTCAGATCACATGCATAGGCAGAGACTTCTTGAATAGTGACATTGTAAGAGACATGTATAAAAGCAAACCCCTCCCACAAACAAACAGTGCAGTGCCAGGTGCACATGAGCCCATTCAGACACGACTTTTGCTAGCACCTACTCAGTGCATGACACTCACAATTTTGGATGAGGAGATCTAAAAATAAACATACCTGGTACATGTTATACTACTGTGAGCTATGGAAGTCTGGAAACAAGGAGGATCACTGTTTAAGAGGACAAAGACAGTTTGCCCTTGTTAAAGGAAACCGTTTCTTTGAACTGAAATAATTGGAGGAGCTGGTATGCCCTAAGTGAAAAAAAAAAAAAAAGCTAATTTACTCTGGATGGTAGGGAGTACAGCACAGGCATACTCAAACGACTTAGCAAGATGCTAACCCAGTTGAGCTGACTTGTACAGCTATTGCAGTGCATTCAGGAAGCACACTGCAGCACCTCCCTCTAAGGAGGGGCTTGAAGTGGGGTTGTGGTGCCAGACCCAGGGTTCCTTGTGGTGCAGTCTGCCAGCAACTGAGTTCCATGAAGAATGCTGCTGAAACCCTTCAGTGGCTTCACAAAGGCGAGCATGGGTGCACGAGGCTGACACTGGGCTGGCTGTTTGATTTACTGTACTGCTGCTTAGCTGCGTTTGCTGCTTGTTTGCCAAAATGCTGAATCCTGGGAGCAAAGTATGATAGACAGAAGGCTTTCCATTTTAAGACACCAAGGCCTTTCCAATAACTTCAGCTTCTAAGCCCAACACCAGACTTTTCTGCAGATGTTGTACTATCTCCTCAATGTTCTTTGTGCTTTGTGCAGTACTGCCCATGAATGTCATAGGAGCTAGTCTTTATTAAGTTCAAATCTGAGTCCAAGTTTTAAAGCCTATCCACTTGCTACATCTGGAAAATATTTGACTACTTTGCCTACTACACACAAACTATTTCTTGTAATAGTAGGGAGTAGAGCCCTTTGAATTTGAGTGCAAGCATTTCTAAGAATGCAATTTAAGCTTTTACCTTTCTGTGAACCTTGTAGCACAGTGCTAGCAATTTGTTAAAAATCCCCAAGGCAAGAAGGGAATGCTGTGCTCCCTTGCTTGCATAACCTGCAAGACTGATCTCTGTTGTGCGCGGGCGTCGGGAAGATAATAAAGGTATGCAAGCTGATGCTTTGTGGTATGGCTGAAGGAAAAATATATTGAATATATCAGACTTCTGTGCATAACAGTATTATACAGTACAGTCCTGTATGGGAAAACAAATTAGCTTGTACATTAGCATACTACAGTGCAACCTGGTTCAAAATATTCACTTGAGTCCCTGAGAGCAGCACAACCGTATCAATTCAATTAGCCACACATTGCATGCCACAAAAATGTGGCTATTCTGCTGTTGCTGCTGCAGAGCTAGCTCGTTTCAAGCTAGCGTGGGGATCTCCGTCCGTGTGGTGAGGTGGTGTAGCAGCACCTGGTACTTCTGACAGTCTGCACGAATAGTAATGTAGTAATATGCTCTCTGGTTGGGAGGNGTAGCTCCTCATTCTTTTATGGTTTGTCACCTAGGCTAAAACCAGCAATTTTCTAAACAGTAAATGTATAAATAACTGATTTGGATCCAGCCTTACCAGTGTCTTTAAAAAATTTTAAAGCATGATCAGAGTTGGTTTCTTTATTGAGTTTCTTAGGATACATACTAATGTTATCCACCTCTCAGCTTCTGCATTAAGTTTATAGGCATTTAATGGAAAACTAGTCTTAGAGTGGTTCTCTTCTTAGTGTGTTGACTTGCAGGCATCACAATGATTAACCACCAGAGTACGCTGTGAAGTGACAGTCTGCACACAGGATCCACTTCCTGTTTCTGTGCTGTGTGTCTAGGCCAGGGTCAAGAGCTGCTTTCCTCACCCAGGATACTTCATTCAGTCAAGCAATACTTTCAGGAAGCAGTAACTTCACTGCTTTTGCAGAGTTTTTGCATGTGTTTTCTTTCAAATGATGAAGTATTAAAAACCCCCAACTTATATTGGATTGAACAAACTATAAAAAATCATCCCGTGGTTAAATTCCATCCTGCCAGTCAGCATGCAGTCTCCCAGTATCTTCTGGAGTTCTCAAGTCGTGCTGCATGTGTATCTCTAGTCATCCCCCCTCCGTGGCATGCTCTCAGTTGTTCTTGGCCCCTATTCAGGACTCAGTGAATGGTTATAATAAAGACAAGCTTTTACTCCTCAGATGTAGTAAGATTTCTCCAGTCTCCCAGAAGCACACATCAGTGTCTAGGATGCATGTAATTACTATTCAGATCTGCATATCAGACTGGGTTTCCATGCATCGGGGAGGGGTGTTCCTGCTGCTGTCTGATGTGTAGCAAACTTGTATCTGAAGGGAGAAGAGTGAGTAAGAGTCCTTGAAAACTGATCATTTTGAAACATTACTGTCAGTTGGTGAACCTGCTGCAGGTTCTTGTGCAGATCTCAGAATACAAGAGGTATCTGCATGGCGACTTAATGCAAGAAGAACAACCTTCCAAAATACAGATTCCATCAGTGCATTTGGGAAGTACTGTGCATTCAGATCTGCATCAGTTATGGTATAAAAGACTCGTAGATCTGATGTATCAACACTAAAAAATGAGTTGTAGATATTTCATGCCACCATAGATAGGTTCTAGAAGTTAATTGTCTGTATGGAGGTGACATGGCTGCTTCATAGCAGCTGGGTTTGGGAAGTGTGCAAGCGATGGTGGGGAAAAAAACCCTGTTACATAGCATCTTTAATCTGCAGCTGTGGTGTAAGCTCAGTAGGGATCCCCACAAAAACCTGTCCTGAGCTAATTTGAGCTTCTGCAGCCACTGCTCATCAGCAGAGTTCGCACTGAGGTTCTCTACCCAGTCAATGCTTGAATGTCAGGCCTGGAATAGCAGTCAGGGGTGAAGCTGTTCTCTAAAAAGCCCTTCTGAAACAGCAGCTTGGTCTGACTGCCCGTTTTGATGTGCTCATCTGCTCTTTTGACCCATGAGTGGTGAACAGGCAGGAAACAGGAAATCATTTAAAAAACCATAACTGTTCACTGCCACAACTTTTGTATTCTTCTCATTAGTGCAGTGGTGGCTTCTGAAGCTGCATCTACCTGAGCGCTTGTGCCACAAAACTTCCTCTCTATTACAGACAGACACACCTACTCTTTAACGCTCTGTATTCTGAAGGTGGTACTGGCAACCAGAAAAGTAGCAGGTTGTGGAGGAAGAGGACTTGTGGGCTTTTTAACAGGAGACTAAAAGTTGATTTTCAGATTCATGTCACATTTTAGGATCAGCTGCACATTGCACAGTGGTAGCACAAAGGTTGGGACACTTGCCTGTGAGAATATGAGAGCAGTTTTGGGAAGACTTCTCCATTGCACCAGGGGGAAGCAAAGATCTGTAGTGACAGCCAGTTCTTTGCTTGTCTTCTTAGCATGGGCACGTTCTTGCTGGTTATTACAAAATTTCCATGTTCACTTAGATGAAGCTCAGTATGTGTGGTGCAGCACTCATGCTGTTACTGCCTGCTGATTGAAAGAATTGGCACTTAAAGAGTACTTCTGGGTTGCAAATTTATTCTAAGATCTTTGAAGATAGTATTTGATGTATTTTAACTCTTTAGGGTCAAAATGAGAGTTTATCCTTTCATTCTACTTTCTTTACATGTATAGAGGCACTGTGTTTTGATTTTGGGCACATGTACATTGGTGCTGCCAGTAGAGACTGATACCCTGGTAGGTTTGTAGTATGTGTTTCCATCCAGCATATGGTTGCAAATCCATTGGGCTAGAATTTTTCTTTCTAAATTTTACCTTTACATTCTAAGTAAGGAATTTGTGTTGGATGGCAGAATGTCTGATAGTGAAGTGTCTGGGATTGTTAGCAATTTTTGGTCTTACTGGCTGAGACATTCCACAGCAGTGGGAAAGTTGCTCCTTCGCTGTTAACCTCACAGCAGTCCTTGATAAGAATCTGTATGCAGGGGTAAAGCAAACTGCTACATTGCCCAGGGAGACACTTGGAAGAAACATTTCAGAAGGTGTGTCATTTATCTGCAAGTGTTTAGCTTTCTCAGGTTTACTGGACAAGAATAAACTTGTCAACCATGATGACATTTTGAGAAGCTTGAGAGTAGAAGTTTCCGTTACTCATGTGATGTTCCCTGTGGGTGACTGTCGCATTAATGGGTTAGTTACTTCTGTGTTTTTTCACTTAGTGACATGCTTAAAAATAAATACAGTTCCCCTATAACAAGGTTTAAAGTGTCTAAGCTGAAAGCTAAAAGAAAGCTCATAATAAAAATGTGTGTTCACACTTTTGGAGAAAACAGATCAGATTCTGTTGGTTTGTTATTTTTTAATGCATTCAAATTAGGAATGATCTTGATAGGATGAAGTGTTTCAAGTGGTTATTACCTGTAATAGAAAAGTGATCTAATGATATGAAAATTACAGTAAAATCTAAATATAACTATTAAACCTCTATAGAAATATATAGGCATGGTGGGAAATGTAGTGATTTGCTTGTCATGTTTGAAGGTTTTTTGTGGTAATGTGATCCTTATGGGAAAAGTATTATACAATTAATGAGTTCTTGTAAAAAAATTGAAAAAAAAAAAATTAAATTGAAAGGTGGATAGTTTTCTTGCATTAAAAAAAACCCCAAACAAGCAACAAAGCAACACGGGTTTTTGCACTTCTGATGTGTCACAAAAAATCTGATCATATAAGCTTATGGTTAGCAGAGTAACATCAACCTGTGTCAGTCCAAGTCAGTGTCCCATTTATATAAAAGGATTGTTCTTCAAGGCATTAATTGCTTAAATAGAGTAAGGAAAATAGGCCTGTAAGTAATGAACTCAAAGCCATGGTTGTGGGCTGACAGAAGAGTTCTAAGTACAAGTTTACTTTATGATAGACACGGGAAAAGATGTTTTCTTCGTGTGGTGAACATGAAAAAGCTACAGACTTCAAGGTGGTGTGAGCTGAGAACAGCTAACAGTGGCCATCAGGCTCGTTCTTGATGTCATCTACTTGGATGAGTGAAGATCATACTTAAATTACGTTGTAAGAACAGTATTTTTGATGGCAGTGGCATTAGGGCATGATTAAAATCTTGGCCTTGGTGCCTATTACCGACTGGCTTTTCTAGCAGTTCACTCTTCCAGTGTGCAACAGATGTTGACAGAATCATTCATGTCAGTCAGTTTATCTGGATAGGTTCTGTTTCCTGTATTACACGTTTTTAATGCAGCTTTGTTCTTCCTGTGCTCCTGCTCTTTACTTGCTATTAATACTTTTCAAGTAGTCTTATTGCTCCTTTTCTTATCTAAGAACAATGGCGACAGAGATAAGGATTACATAATATCCTGAAAAAAGGCAGTTGTCTGAAAATCAGGAGGTTCTGCCCTATAGCTGGGATGTTTGGAAGGGAAATAAATGTACTTCAGGATGCATGTGTGACAAGGAGAAAAGTCACACAAGAAATAATATTTCAGAATTTTTGTATTGGTGTTGACTGCACCAACAGTTTAGGAGGGATTTCTGGGTATACTCTTGCTGGATTTTCCAGCTGGCTGTTTTTAGTAATTGTGTATTGCAGATTTCTCTGTTCTCTGCTTGCTTTCTTCCAAGTGCCCTTCCTGAAAGCCATGCTAATAGTGGGAAAGAAGTTGTGATTTCACAAATGTCCCGATTTTATTCATTTTGTTATTAATAACTGTAATGATAGAATGGAAGAAAGATGAATGTCGTACAAATTAGCTTAGATACATTTTCTTGAGCAGTGGATTCAAGTGCAGTGAAGAGAAAGTCAGTTTATTCAGGACATTAATTTAAGAGGTTCCTGCTTCATAACCTCTAGAAACAAAGCTAATATTAATCCTTAACACCAAGGAACAAAGGTAGCAAAAAAGAGTGATTATTTCCTGAAACAGACTGAGCTTTAGGAGGGCTGCACAGGGGGGCATGACCTCTGTGGATGCAGGTATCTTAGCTTTGATTATAGTTAAACAATTCATTTTATGAGAGAACGTTGAAATTATTATGTCTGATTAATATTTAACTGTTATTAATATCTCAAAAGACTCTGGCAAGTGTGTTTTTCCTATTTATTTCAAGTCATTGAAAACTGGGGAGGTTGTTGAGATAACAGCAGCAGCAACACTTTGGTTTTTTATGTTTTTCAGTCACCTGTTTAAATATGTAACTTCTTAAAAGTGAAATACTTTTCTCTAAAATGTCTTTTTTGTTGTTTGTTTTTTTGTCTTTAAGATAAAGCACCTTTGTCAAAGAGTCTGTTGGTAGTCCCAAGTGCCATCTCAATTCTCTTGACTCTGCTCTTCCAACATTATCAGAAGTTCTTTGCATATAACCTA
Source organism: Chloroceryle aenea (assembly GCA_013399075.1). Taxonomy (NCBI): domain Eukaryota; kingdom Metazoa; phylum Chordata; class Aves; order Coraciiformes; family Cerylidae; genus Chloroceryle; species Chloroceryle aenea. The sequence continues at coordinate 598,029 of VWZY01011200.1, forward strand.
CAAGCTATAAAAGAGGATTTTCAGGTAAGAGAGGGTTAATTTTGTATGGAAAGAGGCTGTAAACTGTGCTTTTATAGGTAATTTATTTTCAGTTCTGGTTATCCTCCAGTTCTTTTCCTTTATTCACTGTTGTAGATCAGCTTGTTCTTTTTTTATGTCACCCACAGTAGGCCACTCTCCGGAAAAGTGAAAAAAACCTGATCTGAACCAGTCACCATAGCTTTTCACTTCTTTCTTTTGTCTGGGAAATGATTGGGTTTGTAACATTTTTCCTTCCAGCCACTGGCATTTGGAAGCTTGATGTGAATGAACCGTGATTTAACCTGAGTAATAATAGAAGTATTTTCACATGGGTGTCAATATCTTACTGTACTTAGTTTTTGAGACCAATGAGGGCTAATTGTTACCAGATACTCTGATTATATATGATTTGTTTTAGCAAGAGAGGCCATACCTTTCACTCTGTAACTTGTAGTTAGTTGTGGGAAACTAGAATTTGTCTGTTGAGTAGAACTTCTGATTTTCATTTGAAGTTTCCAGGTGATGGGTGAGTTTGTCATGCCCCTCAGTAATCCACTGCATTGGTTAGTTATCTAATAAGACCCTTCTTGCTCATTCCCAGTTCAAACTGAAATACTTTTAACTTTTAGGTGTTGCATCTGGTATGGTTTTGTTCTCAGCTGAATTAAGAATCCTCTAGTATCAGTTGTAATTGTCAAAATAATGCACTTAGAAGTAATGTTTTCTGAGTTTTTTTTGGTTTTGTTCTGGTTTGTTTGTTTTGGGGGTTTTTATTTTTGGAAATGGCAAACTGTTGCTCAACAGAGAAGGGTCAAATGCAAAATGCCTCTGTAATTATTTTATCCCACCTGTTTTACAGTTATATCAAGAAGAAATATTTAGTCAACTTAATGTCTTTGAGGATACTGACTGCAGCCTAGGAGCCTTTAAAGATTATTAGGCCTAGCTTGTGATAGTCTGTGCTGTTGTACTCTTTTGTGATCTTTCTTGTCAAGAGCAAGAGCTTTATTATAATAGTGAAAATGACAGCTCTGCAAGAGCACTGCTCTTATTTTCCAAGCTGCTAATGTTGTGCAGCATAAATATGTAAAACAATGTCTGCCTTTAAAAAAATGTTACACCCAAGTGTCTGGGGTGGAGGAGGAGAAAGTCTGCAAAACTATTCAAGTTTTAAATGGAAGTTTGGGGGTTTTTGGTATTTGCTTATTTGTTTGCTTTGCAGTTTGTCTTTAGAACAGTCTTCTCTTTCTGTTTGATCTGCTGAAAAGCAGTAGTAGCCGTGTTCTTTATTCAAAGAAACCATCTTTAATGTGTCTCAAAGCATAAACATTTGCAAATAGCTGTAGAAATTGTGATGCTTTTATTGTGGTGCTTTGGCAAATTTGTGGGTTCTTTCATTTCTGAAATTGTTGTTTCATTTATTGTCATAGCCTTTGGAGTAAGCTATATACTATACAATCATGTGCCTCTGAGATCAGGGAGAGAAGATTGTTTAACTCCTGTCTCATGCTAGTATTCAAATGACAACACTTAAAAATTGTTTAGAATAAATCAATCTCTGAGTTTAATGAGCTTGAGTTTAATGGAGTGGAATTTTCTCAGGGACTGAACAGACCTTTTGGATATTGGATATTAACTGTTGTTAAAGCTGGTAGAGACCACAGGAAAGGAAGCATGCAGTTGAAGAAGAGTGGGCAGATCCTGTTGGTCACAATATGTTGCGTAGCTGGTGCTGGCAACAGTGTTTTGGGGCCCATGGAACCCTTCTCAGAGGACTGAGGACTACTTAGAAGAGATGGGATCCACCTGACCAAGTGGGACAAAACCATCTTTACTAACGGGAAGGCCATCCTGGTGAGGAGAAGTTCAAGACAGGAGGAAAATGACAACCCACAGTCAGATGAGAAGGCAGTAGACTGGGTTAGCCAGCAAAGGGTACAGTCTAATGTGAACAGAAGGAATCTTGTAATCAACAGAACAGGACTGAAAAGGACATGCTTCAAGTGTATACACATAAATAAGGAAGTGCCTTAGGGACAGCTTTACGTGGAACACTCCCATACGTTTTCTGGGAAATCAGTGTGACTGGGTGTCTCTCCAGAGTGCCTGTACATTGATGCCTGCTACGTAGGGAACAAATAAAAGTAATTAAAGGTCACAAGGGGAATTAAAGATCATAGCCATTGACAGAGTTATGACCTCACTGGTGTCGCGGAGGGGTGGTAGATTAGCTCACGTGATAGGAGTGCTGCAACAGGCAAATACAAGCTCTTCAGGAAGGACAGACAAGGAGGGGAATTGCTCTTTATGTGAAAGAGGAGCAGAACTGCACAGAGCTTTTTCTTGGGACATGAGTTTATGGGTCAGGATTAGAGGATAGGCCAGCACAGCCAAATTTGGTGGTGCTGTTTGCCACAGGCCACCTCAGCATTAAAAAGTAGATGAGGTCTTCTTGAGACACCTGGAAGAAGCCTCACAGTTTCAGTCCCTGGTCCTCATGGAGGGCTTTAAGCATCCTGGTAAAAGTTTGGAGGGCAACGCAGCAGGGCAAAGGCAGCACAGGAGATTTCTGGTGTGCATTGATAACAACTCCCTAACACAAATGATAGGGGAGATGTTGTATCTAGACCTGATACTTAAAAATGAGGAAGAACAACTTGCTGGGTGTGTCAGAATTGGGGGCAGCCTTAGTTGCACTGACCATGAGATGGTGAAGTTCAGGGTCTTGAGAGGAGAGGCGGGGACAAGGCAAATTGCTTTGGCCTATTCAGGGATCTGCTTGGAAGACTCCTATAGGATACAGTTCCTGAAAAGAAAAAAAATGTACCAGCAGATCTGGTTGCTTCTCAAGGGTGTTTGCCTTGGGACCAGAGGAAATGGCCTGAAGTTGCACCATGGGAGGTTTAGATTAGATGTTAGGAAAAATTTCTTTACTGAAAGAGTAGTCAGGTGCTGGAATGGGCTGCCTCAGGGAGGTGGTAGAGTTGCCATCCCTGGAGGTATTAAAAAAAATGTGTAGAAGAGGCAGTTCAGGACATGCTCTGGTGGGATGGTGAGGTGTTGATGGTTGGACGTGGTGATCTTAGAGGTCTTTTACAACTGTGACAATTCTGTGGTTCTGTGATCGTATCCTCCAAGCTCAAGAATTGCTCATCTAGTGTGCAGGAAGTCTGGAAAAAATATTGGGAGGTCTTCATGGATGAATGAGGAGCTCCTGACTAAACTCAGACATAAAAATGAAGCACACAGGAGGTGGAAGCATAACAGGTGACCTGAGAAATCTACGGAGACGCTGTCTGAGCATGCAGGGATGGATTAGGAAAGCCGAATCCCAAAGTTGAATCTTTCAAAGGATACGAAGGGCAACAGGAAGGGCTTCTACAGGAATATAAGCAAAATGAAGACTAAGGAAAATATAGGCCTGCTGCTTCATGGGAATGGGGACCTGGAGACAGAAGACATGGAAAAGGCTGAGGTATCCAGTGCTTGCATTGCATCCATTCTTTACTAGTAAGACTTGTTTTCAGCAGTCCCAGGCTGCTGAGATCAGTGCAAAAGTCTGGAGCAACAAAGACTTAAACTCAGTGAAGGGAACTCAGGCCAGGGAACAGTTAAACTAGCTGGACATACGTGAGTCCTGGGGACCTGATGGTGTACACCCACAAGATTTGAAGGAGTTAGCTTATGACATTGTGAAGCCATTCTCGATTATCTCTGAAAGGTCATTGTGATCAAATAAGATTCCTGAGGATGGGAAGAAAGCAGATGTCATTCCTATCTTCAGGAAAGGCAAGAAAGGAGATTGTGGAGCTCCAGGCCAGTCAGCATCATCTGTATCTCTGGGAAGGTCACGAAACAAGTCCTAGAAATCATTTTCAGACACACAAAGAACAATATAGTGACTGGGAACAGTCCGCACAGATTTATGCAGTGGAAAGCTTGACTAACCTGATGGCCTTTATCATGAGTAGGTGACTGTCTTGGTGGGTGAGGGGAGAGAAGTGGATGTTGGCTTTATTTTGACATTAGTATAACTTTTTCTACTGTCTCTCATAACATCTTCAGGCAAACTGATGAAATACAGATGAACTAAGAGGGCAGTGAAGTGGATTGAAATCTGTCTGAACTGATGAGCTCACAGGGTTGTGAAGTCCAGCTGGAGACCAGTCATTAGTGGAGTAAGCAGGGATGAACATGGGGGTCAATGCTGTTTAGTATCTTCATTCATAACCTGGACAGTAGGATGGAGTGTGCTCTCAACAAGCCTGAGAATGAAAAAACGTGGATAAGTAGTTGATACACCAGTTAGTTCTGCACCGTTCAGAGGGGTGAAAAGGATCAGCAAGAACCTCCTGAATCAGCAAAAGGCAAAGTCCTGCCCCTGAAGAGGAGTAACTGCACTTGTACACCTGTATGAACTAGGGGCTGACCATCTGGAAATCAGCTTCACAGAAAAGGCCCAGGGGGTCCTAGTGGAGACTGAGTTGAACATGAGCCAGCAGCAATGCAGCATTGTGGCTAAAAAGCTACAGCAGCATCCTGAGCTGCCTTGGGAAGAACCTCACAAGAAGGCTTAATGGGACGATCCTTCTTCTCTGCTTAGTGTCTGTGAGACCACATCTGGAGCCAGTCCTTCGATCTGGGCTCCTGAGTACAAGATAGACATCAGACTGCAGAGAGTCCAGCTGAGGACCACCAGTTATGGTCAGGAGCTGGAACATTTGGGGTGTGAGGAGAGGCTGAGAGAGCTGTGTGTGTTTAGCCTGGAAAAGAGAAGGTTTAGGGTGGATCTTACAAATATGTGTAAATATCTGATGGGAGAGAGCAAAGAAGAGGGAACCAGGTCTCCCAGGGACAAAAGGCAATGGGAGTGAATTGAAATACAAGAAATGCCACTTAAAGAAACAGGGTTTTTTTACTGCAAGAGTGGTGGAAGAGAGGAACAGTTTCCCCAGAGGTGTTGTGTAGTCTTCATCCCTGGACATAGCTGAAACCAGGCTGGACATAGTCAGTTAACATCCTGCTCTAGTTGACTTTGTTTTGAGTGAGAAAGTTGGACTAGATGATCTCCAGAAGTCCCTTTCTACCTCAACCATTCTATGAAACCATGCCTGACCAACTGGTTGCTTTCTTCCATGAGACAAGTGATGCTACAGACAAAGTGGATTTCACATGCCTCGACTTTAGCAGGGCCTTTAACCCAGTCTCCCACTGTGTCCTTGAAGCAAGATTGGTGAGATGTGTACTGAATAACTGGACAAGAAGATGAGTGGAAAGCTGGCTGGACTCTCAATAGAGTTGCAGTCTTTAGTGCAAACTCTACTAGGCAGGTATTAATTACTGGTACCAGTATTACTATTTAGTGTTTTCGTACGTGACCTGGATGTTAGAATGGACTGCACTTTAAGCAAGTTTGTGGGTGATACAAAATTGATGGGAATGGTCAATATGTTGGAAGGATGGGCAGCTACTCAGAAAGACCTTAGCAAACCCAAGGAACGGGCTGAAAGGAACTTAATGAATTGGAAAGTCCTGCTTCTGGGATGGAATAAACCCAGGCTACAACAGTACTGGCTGGTGGGAATGAATGCTTGGGAAGTAGAGAAGGACCTGTGGATCCTAGCGGACAATAGAATTCAGCAATGTGTTCTTGCATGCAATGTACCAAACCATCTCCTGGACTGGAGGTGCACAGAGCTAGTGAATGCAAGGTGGAACATGGGAAATTCTGCCTACATATAAGGATTGATTTAGTTTTTTAAACCATGGCCAAATACCTGCACAGGTTGCCCACAGAATTTGTGGAATCTCCATCCTTGTAGGTATTCAAGGCTTGACATGGTCCTGTGTAATCTGATCTTATTAGACCTGCTTAGAGCAGTACACTGGACTGGTTGGTATCTGGAAATGTCTTAATTTATTTTTGGTATAATTCTACAATTTACTAGGATCGGAATTTCCATTTTTATTTGTAAATGTGAACTAGGGATGAAAAAATGTGTTTTACTTCATTAGAATTGTAGATTTATTTCAACAGGACCTGTTCCTTGAAAATATTTCACTTTTAAACAGACTTCTTGAACTCTGTAACATCGTACTCTTTGCCTCCTTAAATGCACTGCATTTCTGTTACCTGACTTTGATGATACAATCACCCCGAGTGCAAATTCTGTAAAGAATTTCCCTGAAGGAAGAGACACTTTACATGACAATCTTTAACCTTCTAGATTTGGAGACTTGTATGTGGGAGAACAATATGTCTTGATTTGAAAGACACATTCTGCAGCAGTCTGCTCATTTACAACTTTAGAATATTTGAAAGAAGATACGGCAGCAGAAAATTTTCAGTAAGTTCCAGTCACATTTGTTTTTAACATAAACTATTTTCTACGCTGCTTAGAATCTTGTAGCCTTGGATTAATATTGCAGTTTTGTTACTAATGTTTTGTGTAGAAATACATGGTAAATGGTTTTAAAGAAAATTTAATTTCCATAAATCTAAAATTTATTTTGGTAATATCCTGCAGTCAGTGGATCATTCTAATTAAAATTTGCAGCTGTATCAGTTGAAAGTTGTAAGACCCATAGAATTCAATTTTGGTAATAAATCTAACTATTCATTCTTCATTACCTAGACATGTAGATCTGGAATTAGTTGGTCTAAAGATTTTATTTGTCTTAATTGAACTAGTATAGTGGTTTTCTTGTTGTTTGTTTTTCTTTTATTTAGAGATATATTAAAACCTTATTTTGAAACTGTTAAATTAATTAAAATTAAACTTTTTCTTTCCAGTCATTTTTACTGGGTGCTTGGATGCTCTCAGCTTTGTTTGATCTTCTCCTTGTAGAAATTGCTCAATATATATTTGGCATCACCATCAACAGTTTGCCTTCTGGTTTGTAAGTAGCTCCTAATGAATTGTTTATTTTAGATATAGTTTCAAGGGATTACTTTGTTCAGATTTTAATTTTAAAAAACCCTTTGTTTATGTATCCCTTCAAATTAAATTGAATCCTTTTTTGAACTAAAGTGTAAAGGTTCTTGCACAGCTATTATTATATTCTCAAACACTCATTTTCCTAGCAGTGATCTGTGGTTAATTAATTTATACATATAATGATTTATACATATAATGATTACTTTCCATTCTGTTAATCCCATTTCAAATGTCAGCATAATTGAAATGCAGTTTGCAGTACACAAATAATTGCTGCATTTGTTTTTGTTCAGGTCAGTAAATCTGAAAATTGAAATCAGATTAGTGCCAATTTCCTTCTTAAATCACAGGGACAGCACAACTGTAATTCATAGCTTTATGGTCACTTTTAAATGCATATGCAGTCACGTGCATTTCGTACTGTATTTCATATGGTTGTGTTTGAGAGATTGAGCACTAGAGCATGTTATTCCATTTAGTGCTTAAATGTGGGGTTCTTAAAGCTGTAAGGTATTTAGTGGTTCAGTTTCTCATAACCTATATTTGAGATTTCTGCACTTTATAATAAAGATGTGCATGTTGCAGTGGAACCACAGAGCTAGCAGAGCCTTTGCTGTTAAGTTTCTGACGGGTAAGATCAACCTCATACAGACGAGTTTCCATGTGGTGTATACTCTGAGGTGATAATAAAAGCTTTTGAAGAGAAGTGTTTAAATATTAAACACCATATTAGGCCTCTTTTTATTTCTACTTTTTTAGTCTGTCTCTTGAAAGTAGCTAAAGGCTGATTTAAGTCAGAAAAAGTATGTGTTTGACATTATAAAGATACATTTTTTTTGTAGCATGTGAGTATTCAGGAGGAGTTGAAAGCTTGAGTAGTACTGCAGTTAGTTACCATGTTTGCTACTTGGGAGTTTGATGCTGGGACATAGGCTGCTAACGTGTTTGGGCAAATGCAGTATTTTCATCTGGGTAAACAGATACTGGTACAAGAGTAGGTGTAATACATGCACACATCATACCCACAGGGAACTAACTCATGAACTGTTAGACTGTTATACCTTTGGATGGTATTTTTATCTGTGACTGCAGAATGATGTCAGTTACAAAGACATCTGCATCAAAAAAAGTTTTTAGTTGAATGACTGTTAATCACTTTTCACATCTGACAATGTTCACAGTCTTTTGAGATGACGCAAGCATTGCAAGTTTAACACTGATAACAGGCTTTAGTTTGTTTCAGATTTACAAAAGCTGTCGAACAAATACCAAGAGATGCAATTATGATTCTGCTTCTCTTACATTTACAGTGCAAGAAATGTATCTGTTACTTCTGACTACAGAACATTCTTCAGTGTAGTCAAAAGGCTAGAATTCAGAACAAGAATCACTTGTTTACATCATAAAAGTCCGCTGACAGTTTTTTCTCTTTTTATATCATTTCACTGTTCATATTGTTGAGTGATCTTACACTTCCAGTTCGAAAACTTTTCCTGCGCACGCTTCGAAGGTAATTGCGATAAAGGATTACACTGATGACTCTCGCCTGGAATTGTTTAGAAACAATGTAGTACAGGATAACATCCAAGCAGGTACTGAGATTCATAAGAAAGGTGGTAAAGGCTGCCCAGGGATTATAAGTTTTATCTTCATCTTGCAACATCAGGAGGGCGAAGCAAATGTGGAAGGGTACAAAGCAGATGAGCACTTGAGCAATCAGAGTAACTATAATTCTTATGGATCTCTCCTTGGCCTTTGGCTTCAGTTTGGAAGTCTTGCCGTGAATAAAATTGTAAATAATGACCAGATAACACCCCATCATGATAAACAAGGGAATCAAAAAGAAAAAAATCAATCGAGAAAAGTTCAACGTGTTTACTTCCTTTAAATGGATGATATCAAGCATTTTTATGCAGGTGGTGACATTGGAGGCTTTGTCTGGATCAGACTGTAAAAACAGCAATGGGGACGTTGTTGCGAGGGTCATTATCCAGATTGCAGTGCAAGCCAGCACAGCTTTTTTTGTATTTTTTAGTTCTTTGACATGTTTGGGCTGGACAATAGCCATAAATCTGTCTACGCTTATAAAAGTGAGCAGCCACAGAGCAATGGCCGGGTAAAATATGGTCAAAGCACTGATAAGCTGACAGAACATATCTCCGAAAGGCCACGTTTCTTTCCCGTGGTAGATGATCCGAAAAGGTAAGGAAAATACAAAAATTATGTCAAGTAATGCCACATTCATCATATATACAGTTATAGTTGTTCTCTTCTTGGTAGTGCAGCTGAAAACCCATAGCGCAGTGGCATTCACCAGCAGTCCCACTGCAAACACAAAACTGTAGAAGACCAGTGATGCAATCCTGTACTCTTCAGGGTGGTGATTTCCAGGTATCATATTTTAATTGAATTTAGTTGTAGTTGTTGCACTTCATAAATTCCCTAAAAACAGATAAAATGGGAAATGTTACTCTGTAGTGGTTTAGCCCCAGCTGGGAGCCGAGCGTCATGCAGTGCTTGCTCACTGTCCCCCCTGCCACCCCAAACAGGAAGGAGAAGAGGAAAAAAAGTACAAACCCCTGCAGGTTGAGACAAGTTGATTCTAATACAACAGTGCACCAGGTGAAGTAACAAGCAACGATAATAATAAGAATGAAACAATACACAAAATGAAGTGATATTGAATGAACTGAGAAGCAGCCCCTTGGACCACTGGCCCAAAAGCTTACCCCTTTGCCCGACCTGGCTCCAGCCCTTATAAGCTGGCCATCAGAACCAACCACCTGACACGTGAATGAGATTAATAGATTGATGGATTTCCTATTTAAAAACATAAGAATATGAGAAAAAGCACAGTCTCCAGCCAGGCCTTATGTGAACAGTATTCACTTGGGGGAAAAATTGCTGGCTGGTAACCAGCTGTTCCAGGGCACAGTTGTGTTGCTTCTCTCAGTTTCTTGGTTATAGGAATTGGACTTCTGAAATGTCATGATGCAGACTCCGGTGATGAGAGCTGAGATTGTTCTCTGGTTTACTTGAGAGCCATCTGAGGATGCCAGATGTTACCTGGTGTTTTCACAGGTGCTTTGGTTAACTCGTACCCCCCACTTTCCTGGCTCTTGCTGTGGTCTGACTTGCAGAAATCAGACTCCACAACTTTTTCTTGCAATTCTCACAATTTTTCTTAAAATTCTCCAGTTTACAGATATATTAAAAAAAAAAAGGCGGGATACAAATATCTAGCCCTAAACTTTTGTCACAAAGATATTTTATTTTAGTTGTACAAAGATGCCTTTTCTGAGCAGATGAGGTAATTAGAACATGTAACAGACTTTATGTTTTGTATTGGAAAAGCTATGCATGTAATACTGACAGAAAAGATGTTTGGAGGCCATCTATATGAATGCTTCCAAAATACCTCATTGTATGAACACTAAAAATAAAAAAAATAAAGTGATGGCAGACCTTATTGGAAGGTAGATCACATATGCTTGAAAGAAAATTTTTGTAGCGCGTGTTTGTAGCACAGCTGAAATATTATCTGGCACCTCATCCCACTTCAGTGTTGCATGAAATTGTCCAAATAGTGCTTAACAGCCCCTGTGACCCCCACATTTTATGTGGGTTTTTCCTCTTTTGTCCTGTTTTTTTTTCTCTTTTGCTAGTGGTTGTGTATGTCTTGGTGCATGACTATCTCAAGATCCTGACTGATTTTTAGGATAAGTAGAACTCATTTTTTTAGAGATGAAAGTTAATAAACAGCATAAGTTTTGGTTTTGCTTTTCTCTCCTTCGGACTTTCAGTTTCTGGTCAGGTCCTGTTTCCAAAATAACCAGCAGTCTGATGTTGCTGGGAAGAGAGGAAGCTGAACCTGGCATGAACTTGTGTCAGGAAAACATGTGGTTCCATGACTTGTTTGCTGGTTATTTCAAGTTTTGCCCATTTCAGGATACATCAAAGAATGCACCCACTGTAACAAGTGGGTTTTTGGTTTAACTGTTGAAGACACTGTTTCCAAACTTTGTGGGTTGAAATCCATGTCAATGTTATAGAATCCTAGAACGGTTTGGGCTGTAAGGAATCTTCAAGATCATCCAGTTCCATATTTAGGTATTTCTCTTAATTTAATTTTTAAGAATCTAAAGTAACATTTATGTAGGGCAGAAACAATGAGTTGTTTTTGCTTGTTTGGGGTTTTTTAAGTGTATAGCTACCTATCTGTATTTATACATGACTGCAGATGTTCTGCTTTTCCATCAGTACCTGTCTGCATGGAGTTCAGGTTGATATCTCCCAGGTCAGCGTACGCAAGATCTCTCTGTGCCTCTGAGTGGATGGATTTGCCCTAGTTGACACTTTCCATAATAGGAACACTTATTTACTGGTATTGATTAAGGCACTTCCTGAAGAGCCTCTGGAGTCGCTTGTTTCTGGATGTCTGTCTGTGTTAATTCTGAATGATTACTCTGATGTTAGTCCATATGTTTTATCCGTTTGGTTCAGTTTTTCTAAGATAGCTGAGGTCCTGAATGTCTAACGTGAATTGTGAAGCCCATCGAGGTGCTGTGTATGAGAACAAAGTCTTGCAGGACAAAACCAGAATAATTGTCTTTTCCTCCAGATTCTTACTGTGAGTTAGGCAACATTGACTTTCAGTTAAAGGAGTATGTACTATGTATGTATCTCTCTTCCCAGTCCCCTTTTTTTTCCTTTGTCTGTCCCTTACATTTGCACACACTTCCCTGAAGAGGATGTGGCTTTCAGTGAAGTACAGAGAGACCAAACAGCAAGATCATCTCCTGGTTTTATTTTAAGGAAAACAACTATTTTTCCTTCAGTAATAATGTACTTATAACTAAAAATATTGCTATATTAACATTTATTGTTAAAATTCTAAACAACAGTAATTTTGGTAATATTTTACAATTGCAATCAATTTGCTGCTGATACAGTGAAAGCACATTAAAGAATTAAATATCTTTTCGTTAGTTCTAGAATTTATGCCCTTGTTCAACTTCTGAAGGAGGAGGTCTATCTTAGCAACATACATAAACATCCACGTTACTTTGTTAGCATAGCAAAATGAATTGCTACTCACCTTTCCTGCACTACAAAGTTTCTTCAGAGATCCTTCTTTCATAGCCCCAAATCTGTAGAAGCTTTAGACTTCCTCTTCTCTGTTCAGCTTCACTTAGCTAAAATAGCTCCTCTTCACAGCCAGGAAACAATGATGTAATCTAGCGAGTTGTGAGCTCTTCTATTGGTCATGCTTAAAAGTTAGTATTTCACAAGCCTGCAGCATTTGTGCACTGGTATTCCTAGTACCTTTCAACAGGCAAGCTTTTATAATATTCCAGTGTGGTCAAACTGAGATGATGTACTATGTTATCTTTTTAAAATACATCTTAAAATGTTTGTGGCGTAATGAAAGCATATTTTTGGTTAATGTTTACTTGCAAAGGTATCTGCAAGCATATGTATCTTGGTTATGCAGAAGTTTCTAATATGCACAATGTAAATGTATTTTCTTGTAGAGCATGTCTGGTTTTGTGGAAATCCCCATTTGATTTATATTGCCTTGGCTAGTAGTCAGTCTGAAAGTGACAGAAACTTGCTACATTTGAAATGGGAAGTTTGGTTCACTTGAATACACTTCTGTACTTGCTATTTTTTGCTAACACAACAACCATGTTTCTATATTTTTATTTGCTGTCTAAAATAACAACACACCTTTTTAAGAGCTTTGTAGAAAGATGTGTGAAGAGAGGTTTTAGTCTTTGTTCAAATGGAGTAAAATCTCTGAAATATGTAACTTCCTTGCATCACAGACTACTTTGGTGGGATGAGGGTATTCACAAAGGCTAATAGGGTAAGACAGATTCCTACGTTTTCTCTTTGTCAACTCAAGAAAATACTCAGCCTTTGAACGAGCCATTCAGAGATCATTCCAGATTCTCTCTAGAGCACTCACTAGCTCCAGGTCTCTGACCAGCAGTCTTTGGGACACAAGCGCAATACAGAGTTTGGTACCTCTTGTGGTCATAACCTTTCCCCTCCCCGTGCCCCCCCCAGTGCAGCAGAGAGACATGTATTGAGGAATGGATCAGTAATACTGCAGTCCCCTCCTGGCATGCAGTCAAGAACTTTCTGGGATGTGCACATGGTGCCAGAGCAGCAAAAGTCCTGCAGTTTAGAAGTTGCCAAATTTAGGTTTATGGAGATGTCTTTCTTCACTGACCATAAAAGTAACATAGGCAGGTGATCCTCACTTAAAGCTAAAGATAAGCTTTGTGAAAAATACCCTCTGTGTTGGAGTCAAGTAATTTATCTCAGCTGAATGGGTTTGTGGTAGTGTGTAGGTGTTTGCTTAGGTCAGAGTGACGGGTGAAGTGATCACAGGGAGGGACCTGGATATGGTTTTCAGTATGTACATTAATAAGATCTTTAAATACTTGATCTTTCCTGTGTAAGCGAACTAATACCAAACTTAAATTTTTGTGATCATTGCAAAGACCTCTTAAATGCAATGTGCTGCAAATCCTACTCAGACCTCTCTTTAGAAATATAAACCTAAAAAGTGCTTAATATTGTAGGATTAAGGGTTATCATAAAAGGACTAGCTGCTGTTGACAGCTCTTCAGAGGCTTTACGATTAGCAAAACAACTCTGGAGCTTCAGCAGGATGAGTCACTCCTTCTGTTTTCAAGTTCAGTGAAAGCTCATTGAAATTCACTGATCTTCTAAGAAAAAGTAGCTCTATCCCAGCCAAAACCAGGACAGTCATATATATTTTTAAAAGATTTTAAAAAGAGTCTGTGGCTCCTGGAAGAGAATAACTAGGCTTTTGAACTCTCCCAGGCAAGAGTACTTTATTTTGGGAAAAATAATGTACAGAAGTATGGAGGTCACTTCCCCCATGAATTGTTCTGTAATGTACTGAAACAAGCAAGTGGATAGACAGTGCCTTAGCTAAAGAAGGAGTACAAAAGTAATTCTGGATTTGAATGGAAGCCAGGCAGATGTTGAGGCTGGGATTGGAAAAGCATGCAGTGAGCTGCCTCTTGGCTTGTCGTATTCTTGGGGGAGGGTCAGAAGTGTGAGGTTTTATAGCTGTGTCTCATTTTGCCCGAAGAGGGTGGCTGATGTCTTGACCCTACAGGGGAGGTTATGCCTTGTGAGGACAGCTGGAATAGTTTACACAGATGGATGACAGCAGCCCAGATGAGTTTACTGGCAGATTAGCCATCGAGCTGGTTTGCCATAGCATGTACACGTCAGTCTGTCTTCTGCTTTCGCTCGGGCTTTTCACAGTCTGCCCAGCAGAGAAGAGGTGGCCAAACCACTCTGCTGCTGGCAGGCTGGAAGGCCTTCTTCCCCTTAGCCTGGAGGGGCAGCTCTGTCTGGCAGCTGTGCACTGAAAAGAGGTGTTTGCACAGCCAGCAATTGTGTGTGCTCACTCTTGCCTAGGTGCTTAGGCTGGCTGCAGCTGCAGAGTGATAAACATTTGGACAAGAACACCCAAGTGGAAAGTTGCACTAACTGTGGTTTGCAAGAGACAGTGGGCTTCTCTGCTTTGCTGCATTCCTCTGGCGCTTCGGTTTCTATTGTAGGAAGCACCTGACTCTATTTTGGTTTTCTTCTCCTGTACTGTTTTATCAGCTAGAGATGAGTGTCGCGTTGGATTCCCTCAAACAAGTGAGTACTTCCACTGCTCCAGCTTTTACTGAAATAAATGTTTAGTTCCCTCCAGGGTCATCTTCCATTGTTCTATAGTTTCAGGAATAAAGAAGGTAATTTTAGTTGTCTTATGCTGAGTTAAAGCTGGTTTTGAGTAGTTAAAAAGCCAAGCCAGTGTATTTCAAGCCTGAGAATAAGACAGAGTGCACATGTGGTCTATTACTTGTGGTCTGTTAGTCACTAACTGGCAGTAAACCTTAGAAGAAATGAATTTGATCACCTGCAGAAATGTGAGAGTGCAGCACTAAAGGGATTGTCTTCATGCTATTGCTTTTGCAGGAGTAGTGTACTACTGTGTCTTTCAGTGGTTTAGTCATGGTACACAAAAGTGTGTTTTGCCTGTCCACTTAAGCATGTAATGTAAGCTTTGTCCAGCTGATACAGAGAAGTTCTGCACACAGAGAGGCAGAAGAATCACCCTCTGTGAATCACCATCAGTTTGGTAAGGAAAGCTATTGAGCTTGTGTTCTTCTCGTTCTGAACTTTCCATCTTCTGGAGCTTTTGAAAAGAAAGAACTGAAGCTTCTTGCACAGTCCAGTGCACCAGTGGTGCAAGAAGCGGCTCTCCCATGTGTCACTTTGTTGCTTAACTGGCTTGCTGTTGTGGGTGAGTTCACAGGCAGTTTTGGGTTACTGTTCTCGACCTTGATAAGATTTTCCTTCATTTTTTTATTCCCATATTGTGCTTTACCATAGTGAAGGTTTAAGAATAGACTACTGGTTAAGAGTTGTCATGGCACTGAATGCAAAAACTTACTGCAATTGTTTCCAGTTTTGCCATATGCCTGTTACTCAGAGGCTGTGTCATGACAAAAGTTGTCCCTCCTCTCCCACTCAACCTGCGAGTCAATATAAATGCTGTGTGCAGCAGGGCTGAAGGAATGGGAAACAGGGCAGCTGAAGAGGGCTGCAGCCTATTAGCTGCACCTGATGTGTCTTAATTAGTGTCACATTTTGCTTTCTCTTCATTTTTTTTTTGCTAGAACTCCTTATGGTTTGAGGAAGGCCTTCCTGATTTTTTTTTCTTTAAAAAAAAGCTAGTAATGAAATAGAAATTACTTGTTTCTCCTGGACTTGTGTTTTTTTTTTTTCTCTTCTCCTCCTGTACAGCCAGTCCACACCCTGTGTCACTAAATGCCTTAAAAATATACAGTGCATCTGGCCTGTAGTTCATCTGTTCAGCAGCGTCAGCCTTTGAAATAAGCAATACTTCAAAAAATAATTGAAGTAAAAGTTGCATCTCTTAGATGTCTGAGTAGCAGACTAGAGACAGACGTTTGTTAGGCAGCAACAATCTCAGAATACTGCACAAATACTTAGCTTTTTTATTTTTTTTTTAATCTGTATGCATTTTTAGGAGCTATGCAGTGGGCTAATTGTTCCAGTTTGGAAGTGTCTAGCAGAGCTTTTTAAAATACTCTTTCCTTACTAATTATGTGGTATGTGATATTTTTACTACTAAGCTGCTCTTTAAAGTCTCAGGTGCATAGGAGTATTGTTCTGAAACTTGTTATGCCTCTCAGGGGTAGAGTTAATGTTTAAGGAGAAATATCTTTGTTGGGAGTTGCTTATACTGAGATTCTGTTGATGAAGTCTGGTGCAAAAGTAGGGAAAATCGTTTTGGCTTCTCTAGAGTTCAGGAGCTTGGACAGGCTTAGCTCAGTTACTAGCCAGAGTATACGGTCAGAAATTAAATACGTAACAGTGGCTGAACATGCCTTCAGGTGCCGGTGACGTGTTTAATCACAAGTACCTGAAGTGAAGGCGAGTGGATTCGTTTAAGTGCTGTCAAGGATACTTTGCAGTGTTTTGCACTGCTGTGTGAGGTGCCCAGCCCTGGTAGGTAGCTCTGTTGAAGTGACACTGTCCTAATGTTGTTCTGCCAGAGCCACCTGTCTCTGGCACAGATCAACAAACACAGTATTATGCTGAGGTTGTGAAACCTGTTTTTCTGTGGTGGAGCTCAGCCGATATGAGAGGGAGCATTCACTATGGTAAAGGGGCTGACATGGTCCAGACTGGGACAGAGCAGCTCGCCTCCTGCCACATAGCAGTGAATCTGGTTAGTTAGGATTTCTGCAGGGCAGGGTTGCTTCGTGTGTAGACTCAGCACTATCCTTGGAGGGAAATACGGGAGAAGTTGAGTCTGAGTATGCTCAGTGCACTTGGACACTGGGACACGGCCAGCTGATGCTGTGAGCTGGCAAAGGAAGACAGCAGAGCTGGCTATGAGCAGGTGATTTCAGAGAAGTCACTGCCTTTGCAGGTACAGATCTGGGTCCTGTCAGAGGACTCTATACTTGATGATCAGCTATTCAAATACAAAAAACCCCATGCATTTTACACACACATGCACTTTAAAGAGCAGGAGCTGAAAATCCTGAGCTTTATCATAGCAAGAAGCCTATCAGAGTAAGGCAGGGCATGGATTTAGTTTGGTAATTTAAGCAGCGATCTTTCTGATGTAGACATTGTGTTAGTAAAGATGACTTTGAGAGGCTGGGCCGGTGAAGCTGAACAGGAACTTGTGTACCCAGCGTTCTCAGCCACTTTCATCCTCAATCATACTGCCTGTCAGTGCATTTTTATTCTTGTCCTAGAAATCTGGGACATTGCTTTCATTTGCTTGTAACTGAGCTCTGTTCTGTGTAGTGATCTGGGCCTCCAAATTCATAGCACTTAGCAAAAGAGCTGAAATGAGAGGGATTGCAAAGCTTGTTTTGAACAAGGAAGAAAAAGGAAGAATGGGCATTAAAGGAAGCAGGATGTTGGACATCTCTGTATTCTTCTTCTTTCTAATTTAACAGCATATGAAGGTAACCATAAGAAAGAACTGTACAAGCAGTATATGGCTGCTTATTATTGTCTAGATGATGTTTATTTCCAAGATGATGGGGCATAAATCGTCAGAGTTATAGAGTGAGTGTTTGGCATAGTGTCTTTTAGTCGCAGTCCTGGATCTGGCTTCTCTTTACTGCCAAGCAGTTCCTGGCCCAGTGCTTGCACTGCGTGGTGCTAGGATCTCTGACATTTGAAAATGGGACGTAGCCTCCAATGCAGAACAGCTTTGTGAAATGCGTTTCGACCTCGTCTGTGGTGAAGATTAATTAATGCATCAATGCTGCCATCTAGGGCTCGTTAGCTAGTATAGCGACGGTCTTTGGAACAGCAGAAAACGGGTGTAATGGGGTCATTCCCTTATACACCTGCACTGCGTAGCCAGGTGTGCAGGAACACTTATTATGGAGAGTGGAAACCACTTTGGCTCCCCCATGGAAGGAAGGTACTGCATGGTGTGGAAATTTTGATCATTCCTGTAGTTGTAGATCTGCAAATTCTGTTGTTGGTCAGAGTTGCATTTCATGCAGGTATCCCCCTTGCATTTGTTACTGAACAATAAAATGCAATTCTGAGAATGAGTTGCAAGCAAAGACTTCCTGATGATGAATAGTCTGAATTTACCCTGAAAAAGCAAAGAATTAGAAGACACCTAGTGGGGAAAGGAGAAGGACTGGCGTTAACATTTATTGCTCTTCTTCTGGCTTTGTTGTATAACACAAGAATAAAAACTAAAAATTAAAACAACCCAGTGTTTTTAAAGCCACTCACCTGCTGGTTTTGTTGTGTTTTATTTGTCTGATACTTCTCTACCAAAATAACACAATACTAACACCTTTCTTAACACAGTATTTCATCTTTCTGCAAGAGTGGGTGTTTCTGTTCTAGAAGTTGTATAATCAAATTATTTTGTGAACATGAACAATGCTGCCTTTCCTATGTAGGACTAGGGAGCCTCTTTTTTAGCTTAAGAGTTGACAGTTGAAGGTTATTTTCAGTCTACGTGGGGATGATCAACTCTTAAGAAAATCAGCTTTTTCTCACAAGCTGTCTTTACTGGCAGCTTGTGGTTTTTTCCCCTTTTCTTCTTCTTTCGGGAAGTAGGAACACCTTGTTTGTTCCTCATGTTCAACTGTAGTAAAGGAAGACAGGGATGTGGAAGTCCCTTTGGAATTTAAAAGGAAATCCTGCATCTCATTGTAGATGTATGTGCCAAACAATTCTGTACTAATGATAATTTCGGCTATTGTTTGCAAATTGGCTTACTGTCGGTGGTGCCCCGTTACTTGATTTGAAAGAAAACAATCTGGATGTAGTCATTACATCCTAGAAACATCAGTTGTCTCTTAGATGTAGAAGTCCTGCTGTAAGTATGAGATCGCTGCAACACTTTTGTTTTAAGGATCTGGTATCCTTTTATGTAAGTGATAAAATACCTCCTTCCATCATGGAATGAACTACCTCCCTTACAGTGATGGTCTATGTATCTCTCTTTCCTCTCCTCACATTTGTAAGACAGCTAATTATTGGATTGGAATGGACAAAAAGGGAAGAAAAATGGAGTTGGAGATGTTATTAGCACGAGGAGATACTGTGTCTGTCATGTCTTTTCACAAAATAAAGAGTGTATGATTGCTTTCTTTGGAAAAAGAGGAGGAGGAGAATTGAATAACTTCACCAAGGAGGTCTTGCAGTGACTGATACTTTGAAGAAACTCCTCTTGATTTACCAAATGGACAGAAGTTGATTCAGTATTTTCAGTGGTTTTCTGAGAAGGCACAGTTGTATAATTGAGACTTTAAAAAACAAATGCACACGAGACAGAAAACAATGCATATAGTTAGTGAAAAAGCTAACGTGGTTGCTTCACTAAAGAATTAAGAATTTATATCATCTCTTTTTCAGAATTAAAGGACTTTGCAGACTTTCTGTATAAATAACAAGTTTTTATTTTTATTTCTTTAAAAGTTTCCTCTTTGCTTTTATTTTATGCTTCCCAAATACCCTCCTTTTGTTTAGTCATCACTTTGCTTCAGACACCTTGGTTTGTAGTTGTGAAAAAGAGTTATTATGGTGGTCTTAATGGGGAAGTATTTTTTGCAAAGAAATCACTTTTCTGCTGCAGCTTTTCTATTTTGTTTCTGTTTTGTCATGAACAAGCTAAATAATTTCTTGACAGCAGTTTTGGTCTTAGAATACTTACAAAGTTCTTTCTGGAAAAAGAAAAGATGAGTTACAGCCATGAATCAAAAGGAGATGTTAAATGTGTTCTGACAAAAAAATTGTGGGAAGCATTTTAATTTCCAAGTATTGTGAAGTAAGCCAAACCATGAGAATAAGATGAACATTAAAACCTTTCTTTATTAGTCTTTAGCCTTTGATGACCTGTTATGATGTCTGTTATAATCTACTAATTATAATATATGAGGACAAGTGATGTAAATTTTGAATTTTTAGCTAAGAATTCAAAAGTAGTTTTAGAATGGCTCAGCCAAAAAGTGATTCATAATATTTACTGTAGAAAAAGACCTGAGAGGTAGACAGTTATTAGACTGTGCTACAGATTTGCACTCAAAAACTTCAACAGCGGATATATGAGTCACATTTTAGTAGTTAGTTCCAACTTATTGTCTCTACCATGAAAATAGGTCTTAATAAATGAGGCAAAAATAGCTTCTGTGCTTTGCAACATAGATCATCATATATTGCCATCCTTTGGCTCTGCTCTGCTCAAGCTTTAAGCTAAATACAGTTGCTAATAAAAGATCATAATTTAGTACTTAAATCAGCAGGGAGCTGGGTGTGAAGACCCTCTTCAGCCCATCACATAATGAGTTGTGCCCTTGTTTGCTTAGGTGCGAACTGGGTGATGTGCTCCATATGTGGGATCAGGAGGGTGAAGAGAAGCAGGGTTTCTGTGCTGGAATATGGGAACTCGTATCTCAGTAGAGGATCAGTTGTCAGAAGCTGGTAGGAAAGGTGAAGCCCTCATTTGTCTGTCATGCCCACCTCAACTTCCCCATGACAGGCAGCTGTCACATAGTCACGCTTGTTCATGAAAATGATTCTGGGAGGTTGATGCTACCTTCTGCCTCTCTCTGCACTTCCTTTATGCCAGAAATATGAAGGAGGTGAATCTACGGGACCCTTAGGTTCAGTTAGGACTTGCACACTTTAAAAATATTTCTCATGTGAAGTAAGAATGCCTACAAAGCTAATCACATTAAAAGCAAGTGAAATCATAACTCTTTGAATTCAGGAAAATTCCTGAATCACTACTGATCAAATGTAAAGTCAAGAAGTTTGCAGAACAAAAATGAATATATTAGATGCATCATTAAAAGCCAATCTCCATTACCAGTTGAACCATTCCCCCTATGAAGTTCCACTTTGGAGGTTATATGTATCTCAAGGGCCTCTTGAAATAAGTGCCAATCTTAAATTAAGGGCCTCTCATCTTGGTTCAGTAGAGTGGCTCACAAATGCCAGCCTTCCAGAAGTGTCAGGATCCTGCCAGACAGCTCTTTACTCTTTAGATTCATGAAGACTGTAAAAGACTCAGCTGACCCTCATAAAAACATGAGTTCGCTTCTAGGCTATACCTGTGAAGGCTTGGAGGGCTCTTTACTCAGGCTGGGATGTGTTACGTCCATATCCCTCTGGATTTTGTAGTTTCAGTGAGCCACTTGGCAGTGTGTCTGTACATGGTGATGCTTTGCTCATTGCTCACCTTGCACATTGGAATAGTTTGAGAGGACAGACAGTGCTGATAAGATATGTGCCCGCAGGATTTTAGTCTTTTATCTTCAACAGTTATCAGGTATGTAGTCACAGAGTTCTAAATCCGGAATATTTTCTGTTACCTTTGGAGGGGCAGGGACCTTGTGTCTTGAGTTTCCCCGTCAGTGTACCAGACATGCAACAGCTTCAGGCTGGGTGGGCTAGGTGATCCTCTTGTCCATCGAGGCTCAACTTATCCAAAGAGCAATAGCTGACAGTACCATGGTATATTTTGCAGACATGAAGCGTGGCACGTCACCCTCTTGCTTTGGTTAGGGATGTCGCTCATTTGGTGGAACTTACTTTACTTATTGGCAAACTGTTATCGAGTGGGATTTTGAGTGCTGAAATCAGGTGAGCCACGAGCAGGAGGTCTGAGATGATTTCCTGGAGCTATTTTTAAAAGCATTTTCCTCTGTTCCTCTGTCAGTCAGACACGAGACCACCTTTTCCAGTTTTCTGATGGTACAGAGAGATTAGACAGGATGCAGGTGAGTTAGTTGTGGTGGCACCACTCCATCTAAGAGGCAGCTTTCTTTCCAGACTGTCTCAGCTAACAATGCAGTCATCCCACATCTGCTTCTTTGCTTTTTGTCATTGCTTTCCGGCCTGCTGAATGCCTATAACTGGAGATTGGGATTTGTTATCTATTTGCATACCTCCATCTTCTTACCTATTCTGAAACCCTTTGTGGTGGAAGAATGAGATAGGCAAATGGGAAAGACGGGGTGTACTTCACTCATTCGACACTATGCTCAACCAACGAGGGGAGCAGACTGTCAGGAGTCCACCTTACTGGTATTCTTAAGCTAGAAGTCTTTGCTCTTAAGTGCTTAAGTTGCGCACTTCCAGACTATGAATGATTTATCCCATACCCAAAATTTCTTAGGTCAAATAAGTGTACCAGTAAACTCAAAGTAATTTCTGCTTAATTCTGATTGCGAAAAGAGATAGAAGTGTAAGGGGACAAAGATCAGAAAACGAGACCTAGTGCATTTAAACTCTTCAGGGAACTATGAAGATCTTAATACATGGGCAGAAGAGACAGAATAATGGTAGGCAAACAATACTCTTAACAATTGCAAAATGACACTCAACCAGTGTAAGGGAGCTTGAGACACCCATACTCTGAACTGAGGGCTCTGAGGTGTGTTCAGCTGATGGAAAGAGCTGTGCTAGTTCAAAATATTAGCATGGCTTCCCCAGCTGTCTTCTCCATGCCTCTACCAGAGCCTTGCAAAGGAGGCAGCAAGAACAAGCGCACGTGGCTTTGCTTCACCTGCTGAAGGTGCAGTTCTAGAGCAGGGCTGATCTGGTTGAAGCATAGGCTGCTGTTTACGGAGCAGCTGTTTGGCCCCCACCTGTACTTTCCTATCTACCACTTGCAGTTCAAGTCATCTGACTTCCTACAGGCACTGGCTATAGGGAGATAAAAGAATGTTTAAAAATAAGATGTACATATATTTATATATATAATTCTTTTTTTTTCAGAGATCATTTCCTACTGCCTTAAGTTTCTAAGCCTGCTCGCTTCTGGGTAGATGAATGCCAGCACCAGAGCAGGGAGAACAATGGGAACGTGTAGCTGGAAGGCAGGACAGGGACTTTGTCCTTCTGGTCCCCTGTACCACAAGATTCGCAGTTGGTTGTTTCAGCCCAGGTTCGTGTGCTTGAGGTTAAGGTATGCATCACTCTAGAGTCAGTCACCTCTGCCAGAGGAGGGGGGCAGATGGGACAGAACACCATAACCTCTGAACTGGGGTTCTCCACAGTTTGTCACACCAAGCACTGATTTTAAAACCTGTAAGAAGAGACCAAAAAGCCACTGTCAGCCAAAAGCTCTACATTATACAAAACTGTGCAATCTATCAAGACTATAATAACAAAAGGGTAATCGGCCGTGTCTTAACTGGTGTCAGGATTTGCTGAGGATTTGGAGGGTGGTTTTGAAATGAGGCAATGCTCCATTTTGATAGTATACTTATATCTGTATTGCAGTTGGGATGTGAAGTCTATCTGCTGTTGCACCTCTCAGATAGACACGTGTGTGTGCACTGACAATAACACAGTTGGGTAACGTTATTTATGAGGAAGAATGCAGTGGGAGGTTATTTGACAGAAAGTGTTACCTGTTGTAGAATGTGTCTAGAAGCAAGGTGGTACACCTTTGGAAGGGCTTCGCTGACATGAACTGCCTCATTCAGACTTGGAGTGCAAAGTGGCATTTGTAATTGCAGGCTGTCACCACTTTCACACTTGCTGTTTTTAATTTCTATTAAGTGGAAAGTACCAAGTGTGTTATTATTAGAAATGTCAACTAAGTGTATCATTCAGACTGGAAATGTGGTTTTATTTAAGGGGAGAGAAGCTGGTCTGCCCTGCAGCAGTATTAATCTCTGCAGTCAGTATTCCATAAGCAGCTTATGGAGGTAAACATTACATGTGTCTTTGCCAACTTGACTAGCTATTGCCAGCTGTCTTAACTCTTTTTAAATATAAATGACCTGTAATTGGATTTCTGTACTGGATAATTTTAAACAAGGCCTATTAGAGGAAGCAGTAATCTTTATGAAGAAAGTGCACGATAGGCACATTATTATGAGACATTGCATTTCTTAGAGAGATTCAGTATTTGTTTACCAGAATCAGGGTAGCAGATTAGAGAAAACATGCTTTCATGTGGCAATTCCCATTATTCTTATTCTGCGTGAGGAACCAGAAATGGTAATGAAATTTGGGGGGGGTGTGGTGTGTGTGCTACAGAGAGTTACTTCGTGCCAACATTGTGAACTTCTAAAAATGAAATTGAAATAAGAGGAAAGATACATTGATTACAATAATTGTATATTTCTGAAAAAAAAAATAAATAAAACCAGATACTATTTTTGTCTGCAATAATCTACTTAGTTTTAAATATAAAACAATTTAAATTTTCAATCAGAAATTGTTTCTCCGTACAGTCAGTTTCTCTAGGAGGGAGGTAAGAGATTAAGAACAGAAAGCCTGTTCATTTCAGTAGAATTTTAATGACTCTGTCGTTAATCTTTGCTTCATGCCTGCTGCAAAATATTAAAAAATTAAAACTGGAGACAAATGGGGAGAACAAATTGTGATGTTGCACATCAAATTTCATTTGCTTAATGCTGTTACCAAAGGCCATCAAGTGTTTTTGGGGAAGTACAGATCAGTACTCAGTAAAATCTAAGTTCCCTAAAAAAAAAACCCAGTTAATTCCCCAGTTTGTTTTGAACAAATAAAACACACGTTTATTTCAGCTTCTGAGGCATTTGTGGTTTTGTTGAAACTAGTATTTAAACTTTTATGCATGAAGCACAGAAATCAGTACAAATGTTTAGCCATTTTTCCTAAGTTCATGTAGTGTTAATTGGTTGTGTTGCCATCCTAAACACCCTAAAAAAAAAACCCAGAGATTTTTTGAAAATTCATATTTTTATTCCTTGTTTTCCTACAACCACTGCTTGATTAAAACTGTTTTCAGAGAGAGCACAGTTTGATTCTCTCTGGAATTTAGGGTAGCTCACTGTTATGTTCTCCATGACTAGTAATTTGCTTGCATTTTATTTCTCTATTCTCTGCAAAGCAGAGAATAAAAAATAAAAATAATAAATTGAAAAATTGAAAAAATAAATTGAAAAATACAACTTTTTTTTTTAACTTAGTAACTTTTTGATTTGAAATAATACTTTTTGGAGAAAAAGAATTATGACTCTTCTTTTATCCTACTCATGTTGGCAGTTGGAAGAGTGATACATAAAATGTACCAAGGAGAGGACAGTTCTTTCTGGATCCCAATAAGAAAGGCACAGACACCTGCAAGGCAGATAACTATTAATCACCCAGAAAATCCAATAGAAAGTTATGAAAACTTACATCTCTTCTGATGCTGAGATCCCAGAGATGTTACAGCACTGGATGGACTTCTGGTCAGGGACAGCATGTGGCACAGATGCCAGGGGCTCTGAGTTCACTGGTGTTCCTCCAGGATCTCGCTCACAGCACACACAGAACAGTCGTCCATTGTTGGCCCTTGCAGTAGATAAATGAATCATTATTGGTAAGGTTACTTCTGCAATTGCAAACATTTTGATTCAGAGTACATCTGATTTTCTGATTTCTTACAGATCAAAGAAGCAATGCTGTGCTAAGCAAAGGTCATTCAACTGAAGTAAAATTTCCTTTATAATTCTGAGGTGCTCTGAAGTTCTTGGTGTGTCCTGGTACACCCTGACGTTCTTCCTGTCCTACAACCACTGCTGTCATTGTCCTGTCTGTGGACGAGTCCCATTGTGAGTTACACCATCAGATTAGATGGAGTGTAAATCGCTCCATCTTATTTACTTAGACCTCTTTTTGAGATGCTGGCAAAATTGGATAGTATTGTTAAAAGACAGGAGCAAAAACGTCTTGCAGCAGTGTGTCTGTGGCCATTGAGGCACACTTGTTTCCTGTTTGTTTTTTTTTTGTGACTAGAAAGTGGCACCGTGTGAGAGACCATTAGAATCAGTTTTCTGAGAACTAATTTCAGAATTGAAGCTCCATCTTCATGCCTTCCTAATCATAGCTATTTTGATGCAGGATGTAAATTAACCACTAAAGGTTGCTCAGCCTTAGAAGAACTGATTGAAACAGTAAAGACAATGACTTTTTCTTAAAATTGTGAAGACCTTATCTAGTCCGTATGACAATGACATTTCATCTGTATTTAAAATACGCTATGGTACTGATTCTTCATTGATATCTGTTCCAAAAATCTTTTTTATGGACATTTTAAAATTACAATTCTGATCATTAATCATTTAATTTCAGCAGGAATTTGCAAATTGCAGCACAACTACCACTGTGAAGGGATTTATGATGGTGGTTGACTGCTTAAATAGAGATGCTGAGCTGTACAACTCTACAGCACCAGCAACTACACTATTAGGAACCATAGCCAGGGTTATTAATTTTTCCAAGTTCAGCTTCCACATGCAGCCAAGGAAATGTAGAGACCTTTTGTAGAGGCAGCAAAATCAGTTCAGACATCAGAGGCACTCCTCATGGCCAAGGGCATGGGATGCAGTTCGTGCTGAATGTCTGGAATGGTGCAGGAGAAAAGCAAAGAGGGGAAAAAAGATGACCTGACCAAGCCCAGAGTTGTAAGCTGCTCGTTTTGCAGTCATCCCTGGTGTTTGTGGTCCCAGTGGTGGTATCCAAGCATGACAATTTTAGAGCTTCTGCTCTAGCTTGTGGGTTAAGTAGAGTTAAAGAGGAAAGATCCTTTGTTTAATGAATACAATGTGTTCTGTTACATCAGTAATTTCAGGTGGTTTGCATTTATTTTTTTTTCTAATTTTTATTTTCCTCTTCACAGAACTGAGGTGCTTTCTCCCAGGTCACAATATTATTACAGATATATAGTATGTTATCTTCTTTTAGACTGCTTCCTTAGATGTCTTCTCTGATCATTTGGGTAGTTTTCTGTCTAGCACAAAGCCACTGGGAGAGACCATGAGATGTTAAGTGATAGGGATAGGGATATGAATCTTTGGCCTCTATGCCTCTTTTAGAATGAATAACGTTAGTATGTATGTATGTATGTATGCAAGCAGCTAACCCTGACACATTTAAAACAGTTGGTTTGCCCCCATGTGAATGACTGAAAGAGTGGGGTTCTGATGGGTGTTTGGGCTGTTTCAAATACCTTGCATTGTGAATACACTGTATTTACTTTTTAAAGGAAAAAAAAGAATCGCCATAGAGTTGCCTGATAGTTTATCAGAAATCTTCAGTTGTCTTTTTTGTTGTTGTTTTTGTCAAAAAGGCCTCACAAATGGAGATGTCAGGGGTTCTTCATCTCTTCCTGTCCAGCCGGGGACAGTGATCTGTCATTGTTACTTCTAGACAGAATTGCTGTAACTTTCCATATTTACAAGTTGTGATATTAAGGTTTTATCAAATTCTTAGCCCCTTATTATCAGTAGCTGCTGATAAAACACTATCTGTCTGCTTTGTAGGTTTGTAAGTTGAGAATAATCAGTTTTCAGCATCTCTATATTTAAAGTAGGCTGCCTTGGAGTGTCTTCTGTTAACTAACCACAACTTCCCTCAAAAGTTACTTGCCACAGGAAGGATGAA
Source organism: Chloroceryle aenea (assembly GCA_013399075.1). Classification (NCBI taxonomy): domain Eukaryota; kingdom Metazoa; phylum Chordata; class Aves; order Coraciiformes; family Cerylidae; genus Chloroceryle; species Chloroceryle aenea. Next base: position 625,481 of record VWZY01011200.1, read on the forward strand.
ACTGCTAAGTCTAGCTTATTAAAGGGAGGAACATAGCTCTCCTTGTGCATGATATATGACAATGTATATTTTTCTGGAGGAGATAGGATAACCACAAATGTTGCTGTCTTCAGGACAGGTGCAAAACTTGCTTTTTTAGCTTAGGCCTTTGCACAACATCTGTCACAACTGAGGAAAAGAAAAGAGGAAGAAGAGAAACTCTTATTTTTGCACTGAGGAAAAATGGATGCAGCTTTTTGGAAAGAAATCTAGGCCATGTGTTGACCTTTATTTTAGGAGGTTGCTAATGACAGCATTTTGATAAGAGCTTAAATAGAGGTCAACACTAAAAGATTATATCATTTCCTAGTTTTACTGCAAAGCCATTGAGTTTCATGTTGTTTTCTTGTCTGACTTTAGGTTTTGGTCAAATATGTTAGTTATAAAAGGATGCAGGTTGAAAGAAGCCTCTGGAAATAGTATTGTCCAACCCTGATACTGCCGATTTAATTGGGGCTGTAGGCAGTCAACTTTTGAGTATGTCTAAGGATAGAGATTTCACAGGCTTTCTGTGCAGCCATTCCTGATGTCTGACTAACCTCATGATGAAAAAATGCTTCCTAGTGTTTAATTGTTCCTTTCTAGAACTTATGGCTGTTACTTGAGTGTTACCATCTTTTCTGCACCCCTCCCCATTAGGCAGTTGAAGACAGTGATAACATCTCCTCTCAGTCTTCCCTCTCCAGGCTGAACCATCTCAGCTCTCAAAGCCTTTTCTCCTGCAGCCTGTGCTGCAAGCCCCTTCGTCATTTTTGGTGGCACGCTGCTGGATTTGTTCCACTATGTCGATATCTTTCTTGTGCTGGGAAGCCCAAAACTGGGTACAGGACTCCAGGTATTACCTCACATGTACAGAATGGAGGGGATAGATCATCTCCCTCAACGTTCTTTTGCACATGGCTCCTTACGTGTTTGGCTGTGAGGTCACACTGCTGACTCCTCTTCAACTTGTCCACTAGAAGCCCAGACCTTTTGTGCCAACTTGTTTTCTAACCAGGTGGTGTCCAGACTTCACTGCTGTGTTGGGGTATTCCATCTTGTATACAGGACTTCACATTTGATTTTCTGAACCATTAAGTTCCTATGAACCTGTTTAGGTCCTGGGTTTCTTTATTTAAAGTTTCTGAGCAAGTCACGGGGCAAGATCCTAGTTTTGAGACTTACCTGTATGCTACTGTGGCAGGAGAAGTAGATCCATATGCTGCTGATCTCCACGTGTACAGAGATACCCTGTTCTCTTTTGACACCCAGCTTGAACACAGTTGGATTTCCATTCTTTCTTTGCACCTGTCTTCTTTTCTTTCTGTGTAATTTAGATGAAGTGGTGAACAGCTTTGATCTGGCTTAATAGGAGAAGAGACTAGATGACCTGAAGGACAAGGATTTGATTCAGGTCTGTAAAAACATGAGTAATGTGGGCAGGGTAAATAGGGAGTCATTTCTAGTACAAGCAGCAGGAGACTTCAAATTAAGCTGACAAGTGTCAAAAGGAAAAGAAATTGTTCCAGACACCATGAACAGTCTGTGGAACTTCTTGCTGCAAGATGTTGCATGAACAAACATTTTATTTACATTCAAAAAGGGACTAGACAGGCTGATGGAAGAAAAATTGATTGAGAACTGTCATGTGCAAAAATGAGACATCTGCCTCAGGAAGTTCAAAGTTTCACATTAGAGGAAGCCAAGAGAGTATTGTGAGGGGGGAAAAAAAAAAATGAGGAAATATGTCTGAGCATTTATTACACAAACAGCAACAAACCCTGGTTTTTCTCAGAAAAGCTTTGCAGCCTGGTTGTATTTTTTTTGTAGCACAGCCTTGGGCTGCAGCTTAGCCAAGACTGTGTTAGGAAATATTTCACTCAGACGAATTTGATGTTTTTCCAGTGATTCTTGGTGTCCATTCACCTTGTCTGTATCAAGGCAGCACGGTGGGATACTGCTAAGATACAAACCTCAGTTGTCTTGGGTTCTACCCCTGCTCTGTACCACAGAAATGGAGAAGATTCAAAGTACATTACTGCTTCTCAGCTCCTCCAAAACTGGTCATGTAAGGCACAGCTCCCCTTCTCCTTCTCTTCAGCTGCATCCTATTTATTTTTCTTATGTTGCAGGCTGTCTCATTGTTTCCTCTGAGTCTGATCATTCCTTGCTTACCTGAAAGGTTTTGGGTTACAGAAGGCTATTAGTCTTTAATGCAACATCTGTTTAAAAAAACCCAACCAAACAAACTCTCCATTTTTTTCTTTATACTGACAAGCTTGCTGGTTTAAGAGGAGTCATTAACTACCTTCAGGAATCACGTTATTTGTGGTAGCATGTTTAGCACTTCAGACAGTGCTGTTACTGTCTTTTGCTAGGAGATGACCACTCTGCTGACAGGTACCTTATCTGCGTAGCTCTCAGGGCCACAGACAAAAGAGTCAGGCAGTGACGCCTTGAGGAATACATTTCCTCTTCTACTGGGACTGTAAGCCACAGAAGGTTGCGTTCTTTTTCTCCACACTTTCTGTTAGGCTTCCATGTCTTCAAGCCCAAGGGGGCTGAGGAAACCTGTCTAAACACTTGCAATACTAGTCCTTAGTTTTGCATTTTAATCAAAAGAAAAGGTGAAGGGACTTAATGCTCTTTTGCTGAAAATGCCTGTGTTTGAGGATTTTTCACATGGTGTACCTTCACTTGGTCCTATCTTCAACATCAGGTGTCTCATACAGCTTTCTTTTCTTGACTTGAACAGAGACGGCCAAAATGTATTGTCTGTCCCCTATCATCATTTTTATTTCTATGTGCTCTGTCACATTCCTTACCAGGTAAGATTTGAGAGAGATGTCAGCAGTGGAAGCATAGTCTAGTTGGAGTCCTCTTAGTTACTGCCTTCTCTAGCTCTGTTCTCTAAAGTGTAGAGTTAAAATATATAATATCATTTTGTCTTGAACTTGGGTTTTAAGATCCTGACTGGACTTCACTCTCCAAATAGAGACCCAATTTCTCTGAAGAATTTTAGTCAGATCCTCATAATGAGTAAGCCATTTGAACCTGCTACTGTTTATCTAGTTTTATTTCTCTGTGAAAAAGGTAAGTGTGGTCCAGATCTGTATGACCATTTCCTGGCCTTTCATGTATAAGGGGGTTTTTCCTGGAATGTATTAAAAGCTTTTGCCAAAGCAAAAGCTCATTTTCTTTTGCAAAGTTCCTACTCATTCAGCTATGTGTTTCATGGCTTGGCATGCTTACATCTTAAACACATCTGTTATATGCTCAGTGTTGAAGAGGAGAAGAGATACCAGGTGGGGTCTTTACCCCCTTTATTCATGTCTGCGCCATAGGCAGGATGCTCTCTGTTAACCCCTCTCCCTCCCCAAAGGGGAAG
>VWZY01011200.1:629127-646482 GCA_013399075.1 Chloroceryle aenea
GAGGAAGGAACTGAAAAAGGACCTGAGCCAAGCTAAGCTGGCAAAGTGGGGCAAGAGGGTGCAGCAAGAGAGAAAAAGAGAGAGCTTGACCCTCTGCCTTACACCGAATATGGCGTCTATGGGCTGGAATCCCTCACTGGTCAGTTTGGGGTCACCTGCCCTGTCCACTCCTCCCTGCAGGTGTGGCCTTTCACTTTCTGCACCCCCCGCATGGTGCACAAGATCCAGCAGCAGCCTTGGTCTGCACACCAGTTCTTGGTACCAACTCTAAATATCAGGTGTTATCACTGCCAGCAGCAGACATCACCTGTGAAAACAGGCTGCCAACCCAAGAAAGTGCAGCCAGCCAGCCAGCCAGAACTCAGCTGAAAAGCAAAATCATTGAAGAGAATCAGTTTTGCTCTCACTCAAACCAGGACAGGGACCTTAATTTGTGCCACTACGGGTAGTTGCTATTGTAAAAATACTGCAACAAACAGTACTGGGGGAAGAGTACCAGCAGGATAAATGGGTAAGGGCAGCCTGAATAAAACCAGTACTTTGAGAACAGCTGTAAGCTTTCAACATTTCACCTCTCCCTTGCTCCCATGCAGCCGCTAGCTACCATCTCTCTGGTGATAGCTCCCAGCCCCACAGCACAACCAGTAGAAGAACCTAGGACAGGTGCCTTCTAAGCAGTTTCGGTCCCAGGCCAACCAAAACCACCACTGCTACTTTTGGCAGTTTCAGATAAGCCTGGAGAAAAGAGGCTCCTTATTGACAGGAGTGTGCATGAGCTGCGAGTGTGTGCTGACAAGTAGCAAGAGGAAGCATTAGCTGCCACTGCTATAAATTGTCACTGTCTTTTGTGTCCTTCTTTAGGACTCTTGTCAGGAAACTGACCTTATTTTAGCTTTTAAAGGTTTTTATTTTATTTGTTCCTTTAGCATTGGAGAAATACTAAAACAAGGAGGGGGGGGGGGAAGCTTTTTTTCAAACCTGTATCTAAGTGGACCAACACTATAAGACCTATTAGAGCAAAAGTGGTATTTTGATGTCAAGTTAGGTGCTTGAGAATGTTATTGGGATTTAAAAACAAAGCCTAATACAAAAATAAGAACATGAGAAAATGGGGATAGAGAAAGATTTTCAATACAGGTCTTAACTTTGCCTCCACTTAGAATAGCTACCTGCATTAAGTGGTGCTGTAATACACAGTTGAGTTATATTTTACAGAGAAATATAAAAGGCTTCATGCCTTTCAGCTTTTATAATCACAGTTAGAAGAAACACATATCAAATTTAAAAAAAAAGACAGCAGAATAAAATGAGCTGGCACTGGTAACTGATGTTAATAATACATACATTTTATTTCTACAGCTTCTAGGTATTCATGAGTGATCTGTCTGTAGTATTATCAGGTTATCATTTGCTTACTCTGATAGGAACAAATTTTTAAATAATATTTAAGAATAGTTTATGAAAAAAGCTGACAAGTGCAGAACAGTTACAGCATACAGAATTAAGTGGAAGTTCTGTTAAAAATTATTCTTATTGCTCCTTTTTCCTGTAGTTGCATAGTGTCTTTTGCAATTAGAAACCCAAGTTTGGCAGTCTAAGTGGTATGAAATATATCTTGTGCATTTTCTTTCCCCTAAAAAGTAACCATTAATTTAATGTTTCCGTACTGCTGTTCAAATGTGGCCCTTTAATGTTTGAAGGTGGGTGGAGATCAGCACGTGAGGAAGAAGGTACTTCCAGTACAGCCTCAATGCCAGAGAGATAGAGTTCCAGTAGATAACATTTATTCTGACACTTAGCATAGCTCTTGCTGGTAATCATCAGGCAGTCTTTAATTTTCCTTTTCCACCACAACCTCATGGTGCAATTACCAAGCTTTGTTGGCAGTTGAAGACATGCTAATAAGATTAAAGACCAAAGAAAAGGAAGGGAAACCATGAATGAAGTAGGGAAGGAAACTGACGCATGACGGAAGAGCAAGACAGCAGGAACCTTGCATCCTGGATACTCAACTGGTATTCAGTGGATTCCAGCAGGATGTGTTTTAGTCATTTGGTCTCTTTGCTGGCCCAATTTCAGTGTGCCCAAAGGGACCCCAGGTATGTTATAGAAAACATGATGGGAAAGCTTGTTCTTTCCCAGCCAATCCTTACTGTTCTCATTTATAGATCTCTAAGATAAACAGTGCTTAAAAAGAGGCCAGCGTCTCACACCATCAAAATGAACCCATTCATTTACTCTTTGGTGACTTCAGCTGTGAACATTTATTCCTGGTTCTCAAATGTTTGTCTTATGTCCATGTCTGACTTCATCAGAACTTCTGAAGAACCCTGTATCACTGCTCTTTTAACTGAAATGGTACAGGTTTCTTACCAGTCTCTCGTTTCAACTTATTTTTTGTGTTTATAAATAATTTATATACAACTGGATTAGAGACTTTTCAAAATACAAACTAGAAATAAAAGTTCTTCATTGGGAAAAGGAGTAAAGAGGTAATCCACCTTGCAAAGATGAGTGATATAAGATACAAGAGATACTTAATGCTGGGGAGAACCAAACCATTTGTTAACTTTTCATTTATTACATTTGACAGTATTATCTAAGTCAACTGTCCAATAAGACATTTATGCTCCAAATACTATAAAAAGCAGTATCACCTCCAGAGGTCTATAAACTAAGCACTCGTGACAGTCAGACATGCACGGAAATTGTCCCATTTTATCTCAGGTTTGATTTTTCTTTGCTTTTGTGACTTGGCTAACAAAGCCATTGCTGTAACTGGAGCTCAGCTAGAGGTCTTGCAGTTGTCAGATGTTCTGGTTGTTGTCAGTCTGAATTGTAAGCAATTTGTATTTAATACTTTCTCAGACATCCATACTGTGAATGAGTCTTTGCTTGAGTTAGTAACATCCAGGCATGCGTATGTGCAGTATGGAATTTGAACATTCACAGTGGTGCATGTTTACTGGAAAAAATAGTGAGATCAGTCAAAATGATACAGCTAGGAAATTATAATGCTGAGTTTTCCTGCTGTCATGTGGCAGTTCTTTTTCAGTCCAACATCACTCCTTCATTTCCTGACATGCTGAGAAACACAATCTTACTTAAGCTGCTGTACAGGGATCATTAAGAGTCTTTACTGTGGACCCTGGCTTTTTAAGCTTGCTTTACTGTGGTGTACTACAGACTATTGCTCAGGTAGCTTCCCGTTGGAAGATTTTGCAAGTACCATCATTTGCGTTTCTCCCACGTCACGTGAGCTTTCTTCATGGTGTGACCTGACAGCGCTTGAGATTGATACACTCGCTTGTCGTCTCAGTATTTTCATTACAGTTCTCTTGTATCCTTTGCATGCAAAGAAATAGATGAAAGGATCTAGACAGCAGTTAAAATTCATCAGAAACACAGTATAATGGAGTGACTTCTGGAAAATTTTTTTTTCAGTGCATGAGGGTTCATTCTGAAGCTTCTTAATCATGTGTTGTATGATTGCAACATGATAAGGGGTAAAGCAGATGATGAACACTATAATTACAAATATGATTGTATTGATGGCTTTTTTGTTTATCCCCGATTTTTCAGTTAGTGGATTTTCCTTGGCTGTTTGAAAAAGTTTGCAGCTAATTTGAGAGTAACAAAATAAAATAATCCCCAGGGGAATAAGGTACCCTACTAAACAGGCAGCGAGAAGTATAAGTGGTAGATGTGCTATTTTTTCAAAGTTTGGATATTCCATACATGTAGTCCTTTCTTTTTCTTCTTGTGACATGGGCTGTATAAGTAATGGGAAAGTTTGACTGAATACAAGAAACCAGATAAAGACACAAATGCCCTTGGCATATTTAATCCTTCTGATCTTGTATCGGAAGGGGTGGACAACGGCGAAAAACCTGTCAATGCTCAGACATGTCATGAAGTTCACACCTGCATAGGTGTTGATATAGAACAAGAGAGCGGTTATTCGACATAACACTTCTCCAAATGGCCAGTGAAATCCCTTGGCGTAGTACGCTATCCGTGTAGGCAGGGCAATACAGAACAGGAGATCAGAGAAGACAAGATTTGTTGAATAGAGGGTAGTGGAGTTGATCTTCTTTCTATTTTTAAAAATGACGGTGAGGGCAACGGTGTTTCCAAGCACCCCAAGAATTAAGATGGCGCTGTAGAAGACAGACAGTAGTATCCGTGCTGTATCTTTGTGCTCATAGAAGTCGCAAGTGGAACTGTTTGTCTGAGAAGCTGTAAAAGTGTCCATTTCTGTAACCACTGTTGTTCCAGGAAGCTCAGTAGACCTAACATGAAAACAAAAACAAAACACAAAAGAGAAGATTTTTAATAAATGTAGATAAACAACTTAAGCATAGCAATGTTGAACCTCTGTTGCAAAAAGCAAGATTGTAAAAAACTGAAATGGAACTTTATTATGGTGAATTTCATTTTCAAGCCTCCTTTGGAAAACAAGAGAAAAGATGACTGTTCCTGGCTTTTCGGTTTTGCTCCTACTTCCTTCTCTCCTGAAAAAAATCAGACAGGGGGGCGAAATAATAAATTAGGGATGTAATGTATTTGAAAAGTGAAGTTCATAGATGCTCAGGAGGTGGGGAACTGTTTAAAGCAGTCTGAGGGGAAAAGGGAGTCAAGAAACCACATGATAAAAGTTCATATGAAGTCTCCAAGGGTCAGATAGGTGGGTATCTTTTAGATGTATTTCAGTTAATTCTTAGGAAATGTTTGTTTCTAATAGCTCACACTGTGATGGTTTAACTTCTTTAGAGAAACTATTTTTTTTCCCAGTGTTCTTACAATATGATCATTATAATAATTCAGCTGGTTTAAGAATTGGCTTTGGAAATCTAATTCATATATTGTTACATAGATGAATTCTTAAGACTGCTATTTTAATCACTGCAAAAGTGATATATGCTGCAAAAGAAATAACTCAGCTGAAATATTTTACAGATTGTCAATTTAGTAGATTGTTTAACCTGTACAGGCAGAAGTATCATGGAAGAACTACAAAGTGGCAGTGCCTTGGAGGTCTTCAAAATAGAAAAAATGATCCAGCAGAATTTCAGAAGTGGAGAGGACCCCATCAGGTGGATATTGCTTCCAGTGCCAAATACTTCCTGTGTGCATTGTTACCTGGGAATTGCACAGTGTAATCATACATGGCAGAAAGGATGGATCACCTAACATTAGTTACCTCTTGAGCAGCTGTTCTGCAAAATGGTGCCTCTGAGAGGTGCCACTTACAGATTACAACAGCACAAAACAAGATTCCTTCTGCTTTAATGCAGTGCACTATCTGGAGGTAAAAGCTTTTGTAACCTGAGTTTTAAGTCCATCTGGTACCTTTCATTAAAATGTCTAAGTAATTTCTGAGGGTCTGCTTTTCAACACATGATATTTACAAAGAACTGTATTAGTTAATTCCACATTGTTCACAGCATCTTGGTGTTAGTGTGTTTGATGATTGATTAATACAGCAGTTATTACCCTGAGGATAGTTCAGGTATCCTATCTTTTCCCTTGTAGAATCACGTAGGATGACTTTTGTTTTACATAAGTGTAACAGGCTGCTTTTTGCACAAGATGGTGTGGGTTTGTGTAGGCACCTGCATAAGAGTCAGTGACATATTTTGTTGGGGTTTTTTTCCTCTTATTTAAATGTGTCTGATTAAGTGTTCACACTCCCAGCATGACTTCTATCTTCTACTCATCTCTTCCTTGAAATTTAGGTAAATTCTTTTCTTAAACATATGTAAGGAAGAATGATCTAGGATATGTGGTAAAACAGCATGTTAATGGCATAAATTTATTTTCACTGCGAAGTTGTAATAGTTTTGGTTCATAAATAATGTGCATAATTGTCATATCATAGAATCATAGAATTATTGTGGTTAGAAAGGACTTCTAGGATCATCAAGTTCAACTTTCATCCCAACTTCTCCCTAACCACTAGACCATAGCCTCAAGTGCTACATCTACTCATTTTTTAAACATCTCCAGGGATGGTAACTCCACCACCTGCCTGGGAAGCCTGTTCCATTGCCCAACCACTCTCTCAGTAAAAAATTTCTTTCTAATATCCAATCTGAACCTCCCTTGACACATCCATTCATTTGTCTTTCTACAAATGTTTGTAAAATGTAGAATATATATTATACAAACACATTTAGCTATGGTTTAGGAAAAAATCTGTGATTTCATTTAAATACTTTTATTTTTACATCAAGTGTAGAATTTCATAAGATGCATGTTGCCTAATTTTGCACTATGAAGTCAGATCTTTAATAAATTAATCTGGAAATTGTTGCTCAAAATAGGATGTTCACCCTTGCATAAAACCATGTCTGTATTGAGGTGGAGTCCTAGTTGAGAGAATGTTTGTGTCTACCCATGTGCTAGCACAGGTATACATGGGGAGCAGTTCCATGGCAGGAAAAACTGGCCGCAAGAAGATGAAAAGGAAGCTGGAGGACCACAGCTCATGGTCCTGTCCAGAGCAGCATGCACATCAGCTAAGTTGTGCTCGCTCCTTGGCAGAAGATGTTAGCAGGCTCTTCTGCTTGCTCTGGGAGTCAGCCCTGGGTGGGAAAAGTGTTCTTTTTGATACTTTTTGTTATCCCCAAAATATTTTGACAGTTAATGTAAGGAGCACATTTTAGAATACCCTAGAGGAGTATTAGTATTTTCTCTGTATGGAGGTGTGTACAGGCATTTTTGAGCAGTCACTATGGTGTCCCAGTGCTGTATTACTGAATATATTCAATTAAAAAAGAAACCAAAAGCAAACTGAGATACTGTATCATAGAATCATAGAATGCCAGGTTGGAAGGGACCTCAAGGATCATCTAGTCCAACCTTTTAAGATCAACTATATATATATATATAGTTTAATTGAGATGGCCCAGCACCCTGTCAAGATTAATCTTAAACTATCCAGTGTAGGAGAATCCACCACTTCCCTCAGGCGATTATCCCAATGTCTAATTGTTCTCATGGTGAAAAACTTTCTTCTCTAATCAATTGGAATCCCCCAGGATTAACTTGTACCCATTATCCCTTGTTTTTTTCTGTATGACNGTATCTGGTTTGGGGCCCAGACACACAATGAAGTTGCTGCCATCTGACAACTTAATGCACATCACTTGACCTATGATTACTTCATTGTATATCTGAACTGTTATTGTTGGATGAACTCTGTTCACCTCAGCAGGTATTTCAACTTTTCTTGACGATCTTGAACAGGGCTGCATTTAAGAAAATATTTTCTTCCTAAAGGGTGTCCGCACTATTAAGATAAGACTTCTTTTTTAATTCTATCCCTCGTGTCAGGTTGCTATTTATTTCTTGGCAGCAGTCCTTACTGATCAGTTCATTATACATACAGAGCATCCTCCACAGAATGTATCTGAAAAGACAGCAGCGGGCCCATTTTGTGTACTTTTTGTGTGATCTGCACTCTTGGAGCAAAAATGGAGAATGTTACCTCCTTACTGCTGCAAACCTTAGACTAGCTGGACTTGATTCTAACTGATCTTAAGGAGCTGTGTGCCTGAGTACCCAAATATAGACACACCATTGAAGCTACCCTCTAGAATCACTACCAAAAATGTTTGTTCTTCTAGGTTGTTGGATTAAATACCCCTCCCCAGTGGCTTTCTGAGTTAATTACTCATACTATTTAGAAGTATATACTTAGGAAAAAAGATAACATTAATTTATCCTAGATTTTTAATACTTTTAGAAAACATTGCCACTAATTTTTGACATAGAGGTACATGCAAAATTTTAAGGCATGAAGTATTTAAAATTCCCATCTTTGTATTGGTATTGTAAAGAAGAGTTGTTCAGGTTTTTATGTTTTCTGAGTCTGCAGACATAAGATACTCATTGACACAGACCACCCATTTAATGTGACCTTCTGTATAATCCAGGTTATGTTGTTATTTTAGTTATTTGTTTATGGGTCCCACTAACTTTTCATTTAAACTGTATTTTCTAAAAGGCTCTTTGGTCTTGATTTGGAGAACTGAAGAGAAAGTTAATTAGCCATTTTTACGGTAGGTTTTAGTCAATCAACCTTCCTGTTAAAAAATGTAGTTATCTATTATTTACATTTCTTTAAAATGAATTTGCAGTTGCTGTTTTTGTTGAGCCTTTCCCCTTTATACAATCTCACAGTTTTGGCAATTCAAAGTGAAATTCTCAAAAGTCTCACCACAAGGCAAAATGTGTGATGTCTGTTCTAACCCCAGCTTAGTCCCCCACAGGAGATGGGGTTCCAGATGCCTCTAGGTATTAGTGTACCTGGAAGCATACTCACCACTACGGCCCTGCTTCTTCTGTTGAATTGTTAAGGTATCCAAGACAGAGCTGTGTAACATTGCAGTGGGAGTTTGTGAAGTTAGGTCACTATGATCCCAGAGTACTTCTCACATTCGCCATGTCCTAGGATATCTCCAGTCTAAGGACATGATCATTGCTCTCTGATAAATTAATTTTAAGACTGTGCCTAGGCTTGCAACCTGTGCAGGTTGTTGTTTATTTTTCTCTCACTCGCCATTTCAGGTCTTAGCACTGTATTTGCTTTCTGACCACCAATGGAAAAAAGTTTTTCTTGAGCCAATTTCTTTATGAAATTTATTTGCTAGTCATCTTTTGGTTTATTATGTGTGCCCAGCTCAGAGTAGAGTCTGTACTGCAAAAGGTCTTTGATGAACAGAATGGTGGCCCTAGTCTGGAAGTACCACATAATCCAAAGCCCTGGTTCATAGAGAGGTTCATATATGATATATGAATACAGATATGAAGCTTTATATATAGTATTGCCATGTTAGGTGCATTTAACTATTAACAAGCATAGACTTAAGTTATGAGCCAGCAATTGCAGCATTGCAACCTTAGATTACATGGTTTTGGATTGTGTGCAAGCAGTGATAAAAAGCTCTCTCTGTATCCTAAATGAGTTTTCTTCTTGTTCTCATCTCCCGCCTTTGCTGAAGGAACACCATCTGTCTTTGCAGCAGAACAGGGAACATGTAGAAGGCTTTAACTGTGTATTGTAATCTAATCTAGGATTTGTCTCTTCATAATTTTTGTTCTTTGGAGATGAATCCCTGGTCCATCTGTCCAGTAGCTAATTTAAGAGGGGTACTAATTAAATTCTTGGAAAAGATCTCTTGTGACTCTATACAATGGTTTAGTCACTTAAAGATGGACAGTATTTTTCAAACAAACAGTATTGTCCCGTCACTGGGCATCACTGAAAAGTGTCCAACTCCATCCTCTTTGCACCCACCCTTTAGATATTTATAGACATTGATAAGGTCTCCTCTCAGTCTTCACTTTTTCAGCCTTTCTCTTAAGAGAGAGGCTTCAGTCCCCCAGTCATCTTTGTTGCCCTCTTCTGGTCTTTTTCTAGTGGTTCCCTGCCTGTCTTGAACTGGGGAGCTCAGAACTGGACACAGTACTCCAGATGCAGCCTCACCAGGGCAGAATAGAGGGGGAGGGTGGTCTCTCTTGATCTGCTGGCCACACTCTTCTTCATACACCCCAGGATACCATTAGCCTTCTTGGCTACAAGGGCACATTGCAGTGTCATGGTTAACTTTTACCAGGACTCCCAAGATCCTTCCTCTCAGGGGAATAATGGGCAATATTTTGGAATAATGTTGTTTATGTGTGTATAAAGCGTGTAAATTATTTAAAAGGAATTGTTGGGAAAAGAGACTTCTCTTTCCCTGCAATGCCTGACTTGAGGATTTACTGAGCTCTGTAGGAGTAAGCTAAATCTTACAGAGTTTAAAAACAGTAGAAGATGGGAAATATGCATTACCATGGTTATGTAGTTGTATTTATCTCCTCAATCTCTAAAATTATGTGTGTTCTGACCAGTCATATTTACTGTTTGAATTTCTAATTTACCATACAAGGGATCTTCATTGCAGAGTGTTTTCTCGTTGAGAAAAAAAGCTTCATTTGACTAAGTTATGAATGTTAAAAAGTATGCATGCTAAGCTGCATAGTAGAATGCTTTGTTAATACAGAAGGAACGTTTACCTAAGTTACCTGTACCTAGATGTACGTATTGGCAGCTTGGGAATTGCACATGATTTAATAAAAGCTGAGGGAAGAGACAGGCATGTCCTAAAGCTTCCTGTTTCTTTCTAGTACTTTAACACTCTAGTGCTTTATGCTAATTTGCCTTTTTTTCAAAAGCTGTTTTGTGTCCTAAGCGACAGTGAATAGGCCTAATGACCTGAAGATGAGATAGTATCCAGGCTAGTGCTTTTGTGCTTCCTTATTGAACTACTAAAGCCAAGTTTGTAAGCCACACATCAGAGAATCACAAGTAAGTATTTCATGAGTAGAATAGTCTTAATTATGGCTGTGAAGAATTATAATATTCTTTAAGTCCTTAACTTAAAGTGTGTGCAGGTGCACACACCACTGGATCTTTATGGTCCTGCTTTTATCTATTACTATAGATTTTGCAAAGTTGTACGGCAGTGTTATATTTAGCACTCAAAAATACTAGAAGCTGCAGTGTGCAGTGGAAATGAAGAAGTTGAGTTGAAATGGTGCATAACTAGTTAAAGAAAGAGTGGAAGTCATTTGAAGTGTACATTTCTTGCTCTTATCTGTTTGATCTCTCTTTCCAAATGTGATCTGTCCTATGAAAAGTGTGAGAACTATCTGACATAAATCATCTCTGCCAAAGATGCATGTTAATGTGAAGAGCTGTGCCAATTCTTAGATAATTAACCTCCCTTCAGTTTAAGGAGAGAGCCAAAAATAGAACAACTAAACAAAATAAAACCCTGAGCCACTGACAGTTACATTACTGCAAGAAGGAGAAAAAAAGGGTCAAATATCAATTTTTATCTTAGTATTAGAAAACATGCACAGACATGATTTTTCAACTTCTTTTTTCTGGGTGATATGGACCCTGCACAGGCACAGTCTTTTAATTTTATGGATTACAAATTCAGAACTCTAGCTGAAAGGTATTATTCATTGCATGTATACATACTCCTCAGTCTTTCAAACACAAAGGCATGAGATTTGAGCTCTTAAAAACTAATTGCCAGGTAAGCTCTTATCTTCTGAATGAGCTATGAAAATGTTAGAGCTCTTGTCTTCTGTGCTCAAAGGCACGCATACTCTCTATTTTTTAAGGTAAATGATGGTTGAGTTATGGTCTGTTGAACAGACTGACGTATTTTGCCAGTATAGTAGGAAAAAAATGGATCCTTTTTAACTGTAAATAACATTTGTTCTTGGCATAGCTTTTGCTGGTAATTATCAGGAAAAATTTATCCTTTTTAACTTTTTGATAAAAATCATATCACTTGTAATACTTCTTTAGCTACTACTTCAAGATCATTCATAAGGAGAAAGGTGTTTGGTGATTAAGATTCAGAAAATAATTCCTTCTAAAAGCTTAGAAAGACTTGCATGTCAGAAGGTAAAAGAAGAATTACCTCATAACACTTTGAATTCTTAAAATGTTCGGTTGCAATATTTAGACATCAGAAGAGTGACTGCGGAGTGCGTGAGCTGATTAAAAAAACTGTTTCATAGACAAGGAGTGCATGTGATAGAGCAAGCTGTGCATTCACAACTGTAGTACGGGTACGTTTTAAGGCTCTCTCCTACTATTAAAAGTTTTCTGCGAGGTTCAGTGAAATTATTTTAGAACTGCAGTGCTTCCCTTACTACTTGTGTAGTAGTTATTTCTGCATTAGTAGAATTTAAATTAATGTTGGTAAAAAAAATTGTCTAAGCTAATGCACTATCAAATGTTTCCCTGCAGTTGTCGAAAGACTGTATTATAAAAAAGGACTTGAAATAATTTATTGATGCTGTGGTTCAGTGGATCCTTTAGATAAAATTATCTGGCATAGGTGACCATAAAATACTACAGAATTTCTTTCACAAGCTTTGTCTCTCCCATCCAAAGATCATTTATTCTTCCTACCATATGAAAATACTCAGTGTAATGAAAAAAAAGAAACAGTCTTTTTAGAATTGTTGTGCAGTGAAAAAAAGCAAAAGCATTTAAAAGTTGGGTTTTTTTTTCTGTACTTACATATCTGTATCTTCTTGGATCCTCTGAGCAGTTACGGGCATTAGCAGGATGGCTTGACTGTGAAAGTTTATCCTTGCACATTGTTTTCAAGAGTGATTACGTGAGTCTCTTTAGTGGGAGGGGTAGGGTTTTTTTTCAAGTGCTTCAAAAAACCCTTGTTTGTATGCTGGTCTTGATTTGCTGCTGACTGTTTTATGGGATGTGAAAGCATCTATTTTTAATCCTTTTACAATTAGTCTGTTCAAAGAGAGTAATAAGAAACATCCCTCCCGCCTCCTCCCTGAACTTACGCATTACTGACTTTCACAGAAGGGACTTTACCCAGGGGTTTACTTGACTAATTGTTGACCAGCCAAAATCTCCAAGTGAAAAACTTTGTTTATATGCCATTTGCATTTAAAAATAACTTAAGTTTAGTTTGTGGTGAAGAGCTCTATGGTGAGTACATGCTTTAAAACTGCTTCTTACTGATCAGATGTGACGCAGCACAAGAAAACCTCAAAAGTGAGGCATACTGAGATGCTGTGTAAAAACAGACGTCTTGAGAGCCTGTGTACCTTCCCAGCACTGTTTTAGTATCATAATGATGAGGCTCTACAGAAATGCCCGTTGAAGAACTCTAATGATTCAGGAGAGTAATGAGGATGTGTGCCTTTGTAAGCCATTTATTGCTTTTTATGTCGGATTAGTAATATAATGATAATAATGCACAAGTAAGGTAAATACACTAAAGATAAAAAGCTTTTAAAACACAAATCTGATTCCTCTAAAATTATATTGATGAGAATGGGTGGCTGAGGACTAAGAAAGGAATGGGATGCCAAATTGTAAGGTAACCTGTTGTTACCAAAATAATCAGGGTAAAAAAACATTGATTTAAGAGTTAAATTGTGACTTTGTTAAGAGGGTTTTGGAGATCAGAGATAGATGGAAAATCCTGTCATTTGTCTAGAGGCTGTGTGGTTGAAAGTTACCTGGGATTTTCCCCAGAAACCCATACTGATAGTTCATGACTGCAAAGGACTAATTATCTTTAAAGTGGCCTCATTTCCTGGCCTGATTTTAAAGAAGCAGTGAGTAGGCATGAAGATGCTATTTTTGGCAGGTCCAAGCCATGCAGAGGGTGGAATGTTTCTTTGGAAACATTAGGACTGTGTTCACGGCACAAACTTTAGCTGACGTTGCAGCGTTGGAGGTGCGCAGAGATCGGATCTTGTCTAACATGACCATCTCATCAGAAAGCCCAAAGTAAATGCAGATCCAATGACAAAATTCAACTTTACTAACTGTACATTGTTTTATGAGAAATGGTTTGCTATAGCAAAACAAAGTAGAGCCTTGTGAACCACTTTTGTGCCTACTTGGAGCATTTATTTGGCATTACGTGCAGATTGATGCTGAACTCCCAGTGCAGACATGGCTTGATTCCCCTTAGATACCAGGGAGCTGAAGACTCAGTCTGGGGCTTATCAGCTCCTCAGTTTTTATGAGGCATTTATCTTTTAAGACCAGATTCAGAGATCTTTGAGAGAACTTCCTGGTTTTATTCTGGCTATTCTTTCTTTCTTTCTTTTTAATATTTAAAACTTATTTAGATTCATCACAGAGTCTCTTTAAATGAAGTACTGAGAATTAAAGACTACTGAAAGGGAAACTGCACAGAGAACTTGCTTCATATGTACACAAAGTAACACTGCAACGTGGTTCCCTGTTCAGCAGAAAAGAACTGTAGAAGTGGGAAATTTTGAAATACACAGGCACATAGTACTCTTTGCTCAAGGGCTGACATTAGCACCACAGCATCATATTAAAGGAAATACTTACTTCAGAACAGTCTTGCCATTAAAAATTAATGTCAATATGTGTTTCCTGCTCTGATCTGATAAAATATTGCCTTTCTTTGGTTAAGATATATTATTAGATTGTACCCTTTGAGTCACACTGATGTATTGGCTACCAATTCAGCCTGGCATGATGTGATGTTAATTGCTTGAGCTGCATTCTTTCACTCACTGTATATCCTCTAGCTATGTTTTCTGTTCTTATACAGCTGCTGTCTCTCCAATATCTGTTTGACTGTCCCAGGAATTGAACATTTAAACCAAGGAATGGCATGTATCATAAAATGTGAAATACATTTGGTTTTATCTTTTGTGTGTAAAATCTTACTGGCTTGCTTTTGGCACTCAAGGAGAGTAATATGTAAATTTAATATACATATTTTTTACTTTCAGAGATGATGACAGCAAGAAGTGCAGTTAATATTTTGATCAGTATGTTGCAATGCCTGTGATGATTTATTTTCTGGCTCCTTACTTTTTTACTTACTTTACTTCTGGCTCCCTCCTCTATTTGAGCAGTTTACAAATGGTACTGGATTTAGCTTTACAATTCCATATCTAGAGAGCTACTACCCAAGGTAAGAAATGGCTTCTGAATTGCACAGGGTGCTTATGGATCAACCAGAAAATTTATCCAGCCATCCTGTTTCTTAACTGCAAAACTGTCTTTCCTTAGAAAACTAGCTCCTTTTGGTTTTGGGAGACAGGTCAGGTGTCTAGAACTAACCTGTGGCTGAATGCTGTCTTATTTTTGTGAACAGACATTATTTCTCAAGTGACTTGAGTAAGAGGAACAGTAAATGGTTACTCACCAGTGAGTCACAGTAACTTTGCAGAGGCCAAATAAAATGTGTTATGTTAATCTTGAAGAAGACGACATTAAACACCTCATCTTAGATGAACTTGGGACACTAAAAATGTCAGTACAGCTGTTGATCTGTACCTTCTCATCAGAACACTCTGCCATCTAAATCCCTTTGATGTTTCCTTGTGCCTTCATATGTTTTCTGCCTAGCTCAAGTGTCTGTGCCAGATTTAGCAGATTATGGGATTCACCGGGAGCCCCTGCCTTTTAGAAAGGTGCAAACTCCTCTCCCTTGCTGAACTCAAGCTCTGGTTGGGTTAATAGGATCACTCATGAACGCAAAGCTGCCTGGTAAGCACCACCAATCGCTTGCTGCAGCTATTGCAGAACATAACTGTCAGTGGGCAGGCACGGGTAACTAACTCTGTAACACCTCTGTAATGTCAATTAATGTAACACATTCATTGACGTTAATGGCTTACCAGTTAAGGATAAATAGTTGTTGCTGTGATACTGTACTCATTTGTGGCACAGGAATTGGCCGGCCATTCCTTCACCACTCCACTGGTTTCATCTGTATCTCCATTCTTTGGCCTTCGCACGAATGGCAGCATGCTAATCATATATTAAATAAAGGACAGGGACCTTCATTTAAAAACTAAAAATGAAAAAAAGTCTTTATAGTGCTGTAAGATGAATAATTCTTTGATGGTCTGCAGTAATTGTGTGAAAGCCTTAACTGAAGAAATTTTATGTTGTATACTGCAGCAGGCTGGTAGAATAGAAATGGTCAGGTACCATAAGTCAGCTTTGCAAAGAAAGATTAAGGGGAGATAGGACGTACAGATCTGTTTAGAAAAAATAAGAGAATAATGATTGCATGTGTTAACAACTTAGTAACAATTTATAAATGACAACTGAAATTGGAAAAATGATTCTAGCCAGCAGAATATTAAACTTCTGGATTAGGTCACCAATGGGAAGCGAAATGAGCTTGAACCTGGTTTGTAATGGAGTTGAGCAGTTTATGGGATAAATTGTTGAATAGTCTCGGCATTAAAAACTAAAGCTTTTTTTAGGAAAGGTGGGTGTCTAATGTCTGTCTTCATGAGGCGATTGTAAACTGTTGGTCTCATATTTTAATGAACCCCAAGTTGTGTGGTTCTGCTCAGATATCCATGGACAGGAGGAACCTTTGTTTTCCTCTCAAGATGCACAACTTCAAGTCCTGGGGCTTTTTTTCTTCTTTCTTCCTGCACTCATACAAAATACTGATGGTTAGATTTGTGAGTGTTGGGTGCCGGCTTTTGCTGGTATTGAGAGGCCTCAGGCACCAGGGTGTCCTACTCATGCGTAGCACAAGGGTTGGGTTCAATAGATGGTTTCCTTGAGTCCTGGACTGCGTCAGACAGCGGATCCAAACTATTGAGGGTGGTCATATTCCAGGGAGTTACCTCATTTTAAGGAGTGTTCTGGAGAACATTTAACATTTTTAGAATGAAGACTGGCAGCTTAAGTGTAATATGGCAGTATCTGGACAGACTGTAGGAGAGCAGAGCACTGAAGTAATTTAGTAATGTGAATTACAAGCGCACTGTTTACATGCTCCCTATTATCTGCAGCTCCTTTTGTAACTGATCTTTTTCATCCCCCTCCCCAAAAAATATGTGGCTATGAATTTGTCAGGATAATGTTTTTATGAAGAACTTAAATGAAGAAAAGTACAGCACCACAGTTAGTAAGTGTAGTGAGTCATTATGAATAAAACAACAGGTTATTTCTGCAAATTTAATCCCGCAGAACTTCCATTGACAACAGCAGATATTTTTGCAGAAGTAACATTTAGCTTTCTATGTGATTGTTCATACATTTTAGAACCATTTTTTCTTTATTTTGTGCATATATTTGCTAATGTTAAAATGCTTTATTTTAATATACATTTAATGTTCACCCTTTAAAACTTTAAGAAGCATGTTTGTTTTATGAGAAGTACTTGCTCCTGATTCTTCCTTCTCTGCCAGTAGTTTCTACATCTCTGGTTTATTTTTTTGTCAAGATTATTGTTTCTTCAGTTTGGTTTTTTTATCTCTTCAAGACCAATCTCATCACTTCATATGAGGTAGAATGTTCTCATCTAGTCAGCTGTGTTTCTTTTTTACTGCAAATTCTGAAATTTAACATGCTTTTTGAAAAGAGGGTATAATTGTTGTAGAGCCTGCTATTAAAGTACACCTTTGGGGTGGACATGGGGAAGACCAACAAGGCCGACATCATCATAGGTGTCTGTTACAGACCGCCCTACCAGGATGACGAAGGGGATGAATTATTCTACCAGCAGCTGGCGGATGTCTCGAAATTGTCAGCCCTTGTCCTTGTGGGTGACTTTAACCTGCCAGATATCTGCTGGGAGCTCAATACTGCAGAGAAGAGGCAGTCTAGGAATTTCCTGGAGTGTATAGAGGACAATTTCCTTCATAAACTGGTAAACGAACCTACGAGGGGTAAGGCCCTGCTAGACCTGCTGTTTACAAACAGAGAGGGTCTGGTGGAAGATGTAGTGGTTGAAGGCCTCCTAGGAAATAGCGACCACGAAATAATAGAATTTTCAATAC
>VWZY01011200.1:647334-670266 GCA_013399075.1 Chloroceryle aenea
CCTCAGTTCAGGAAGGATATTGAGGTGCTGGAGCAGGTCCAGAGAAGAGCAGCCAGGCTGGTGAAGGGACTTGAGCACAGATCCTACGAGGAGAGGCTGAGGGAGCTGGGGTTGTTTAGTCTGGAGAGGAGAAGGCTTAGAGGTGACCTCATCACTCTCTTCAACTACCTGAAGGGAAGTTATAGCCAGGTGGAGGTTGGTCTCTTCTCCCAGGCAACCAACATGGACATGGGCTCAAGCTCTGCCAGGGGAAGTTCAGGTTAGATGTTAGGAAGAAATTCTTTACAGAGAGGGTAATCAGGCATTGGAACGGCCTGCCCAGAGAGGTGGTGGATTCACCATCCCTGGAGGTTTTTAAAAAGAGATTGGACATGGCCCTTAGTGCCATGATATAGTAATTGAGGTTGGATCAGGAGTTGGACTCGATGATCTTGGAGGTCTTTTCCAACCCAATCTGTTCTATGATTCTATACCGTATAAATCCATATTAGAAGTCACCTTGTACGCCATGTGGCTGGTAATGTCTTCAAGGAGATTTGCGCTGTAACTTTCTCAGGGACAGAGGTGAGGCTTGTTGCTACCTGAATCATCTTCTTGCCTTCCTTGAAGGTGGGTGTGACATTTGCATTTTTCCAGTTGTCAGGGTCCTGCCCTGGCCACCACAATGTTTCAGTGATATTAACATAGACCATCTCCCTCAGCACCCTGAGGTACATCCACACAGCCCAGTTGACTCCTGTATGGCCAGTTGGACTCAAGAACTTTCAAACTGTCTTCCTTTACAGTAGGTGTTGTTTCAGTCCCTCAGGAGGCTCAGGGACCTGGGAGGCCTAAGGGCAAAACTAAACGGTAAAAACTGAGGCAAAAAAGGCATTGAGTACGTTGGCTTTTTTCATGTCCTTTGTCACTAGGTCCCTTTCTCCACCAGGCAATGGGTGCACATTTTCCTTAACCATCCTTTTGTTGATCCTTACTATGTCAGTCATATTCTAGTGTTGTTACGTAGATAATTTCACTGGCAGACCCGCTGTAGGTAAGTAGCATCTCCATCTGGGTATTCTAAAACAAGGCATGAGTCATGAATAGAAAATTATCAAGGCAACAGAAAAGATTAACTGAAAAATTTCAATGCAAAAGTCCAAATTTACAGAATGAAAGTTGAGTGCAAAAATTTTATATTCATCAGAATAAATATTCACACAGTGGAGTCACCTGTACAAATGAGTTTCACAAAGTACTTTTAAGGGCACTAGTTTTGATGTTTCAAAAAACGGATACCCAAATGGGTATGTTTATAATACTCATTTGTACTAGATGAGAACTCTGTCTAAAAACCAAAACGTGCTGTCTTTGGAGGCATACGGCTGTAGTGCCCACAACTTACTACTGTAGGAAAAAAGGTCCATCTCTAGGTTTCCTCAAGATCCTCGAGATTGTCAGGTACTGAGCAGTGTCAGGCACTGGATCTGAATTGCAAAGACCACTACCCTGGATTGGAGTGGTGCCTTCTGTGGTCTTTGTTGACATTAATGGTGAATATTAACACCTAAGTAACCTTTCAGCATTCTCTAATCTTGTTTTAAACCCCATTTGCAGTCATTTTTGTGCTTCCCCATCTTATGATTGAGTGGACTCTTCTGTGTGAAATCTCTGTGTCTGAGTTGCTATTTATCACTGAGGGAATAAAACCTGAAAAGCATGCCGCAGTTTTGGTACTCCTTCAGCTCATCTGAGAAGAGTAGAAAGAAATAATTTAAAATTATTTTTCTAAGAAGGGAAAAGATTTTTTTCTTTGTTTTTCTTCTCTCTCCACTTATAAAACCTGATTTACTTCTGTAAACGTTGTCTACAATGGAAGCACTTCTGATGAAGAATTATTTTAGTATGTGGCACTCCTATAGATGTGCCTTTCGACTCCTAAAATAATTGGAATTTATTTTGTGAATATGTTGTATGTGTTTATACAGGTGGGTTTTGTTCATGTAAGAAGGATTATATGCAAAAATGAACATTTTACAATAGTTCTGAGTTAGCATTCTCTATAAAGGCATCTGCCTGTTTGTTAAAGAGACAGTACTAAAAACATTTCTATAATTAAACTCTATTTAAGTCCTCAGAGAGGAAGTTTTTCAGCAAGCTGAGATTCAAATGTAACAAAATTATAAAAAAATTATCTTAAGCCACAGACCATTAAATGAGTAAAAATAATATTTTAAGGTTTTGGTTTTTTTTCATAGCTGTGGGTGTTGCATTTGGCAGTTATTCAAGAAATGTAATTTTTAATATTCAGACCATTATTTCACATAATATTTACTCCTGTCAGTAGTTTCTCCAGAAGGGAAATGTATTTTTGAGTGAACACTTCAAAATATTTAGGTCCTGGTTGTTCTGTTTGCACAATTCCTGCTGAACAGAGTAAGATCATGTAAAGGCCTATGGAAACCGCAACTCTTGAAAGTTTTGATAAGCTGGGGAGCAGTGAAAACTTAACCCGCGCAGCATCTCGTGCCTGGCCAACACAAGACACCACAGAAGCAAGGGTGAGAATGCAGCTGGGGCAGACCTGTGCTTTGCTCATAGTCTTCCACTGCCTGCAGCTCGCTGCTTGGAGATCACCACAACTCTGCCGTGGAGTAGTTCATGTCTACCTGAAGTGACCCTTCTCCATCCTAGGAAGTGTTTTTCTTCTAGAATCTCCCATATCAATGCCTTGGGTGTTGTTTTCTGCTGTGGTCTCTCTTGTTGTCTTTAAGAGACAGTTTAGTTTTCTGATGTTTTATCATGAGGAGCACAGGCTTTGTATCTGTGTATGTGGGTGAAATGCACTAGCTGATGTTCACAAGTTCAGTCAAGGTGTCTGGTCATTGTAAAAGGTGTTTGAGTCTTACATTCTACGAAGATGTTTTCCAGTGAGTGTTTAGAAGCTTAACAAATGTCTTGTGCTGTGACTAAGAACCCTGAAGTTATTTTTAGGACCATGGAAGTCACTGACAAAGGGAAGTTAAATCAAACTGTCAGTATTCCCAGTTTAGATACTGCAGTCTATTGGTAATCCTCTTAACACCTTAACTTTCTAGGTGAAGTGGTTTCCATAACCTATTGGGAAAGGTGCAGTCCTCACCATTTGTCCATTTGAATCAAAGAGGTTTTGTTCTGATGCAGGAGAGTACTGCTGTTCTTTGTGTGTGCTGTATTTTATAGAAAAAGTCTGCAATTAGACCAGATATGTTGCCTTTGCTGATGTTTCTAGTCCTAAACGTTTGGAAATAAGATACTTTTTGCCATCTGTTCTTATTTGCTAAAGAATCTGTTACCTTGAATGCTGCAAGTTATCTAATCATTGGTTCCCAAGGAAGACTTCTGTTTCCAAGGTGATACTACTTTTTGTTATGTACTTAGCATTAATTACTTTTGATTACTTTACATTACTGTTGCTGGTATCATTCTTACTGACTATCTGTATTTTTCTTTTTTTGCAGCCTGAGTCCTGTGTTTGCGCTGTTTGTACCATTTTATTCCTCCATTCCAAGGGTCCAGGTGGCACAAGTATTAGGCCACTTTTCTATCACAAACAAGACACTGGTCTACATACTGGGTTTACAGGTATGGTATGTACTTGCTTGTTCAGCTTTTAACGCGTTACTAATGCACGAGTTAGCATTTCTGTAGGCTCATCTGTCAGTTTTGATGCTTCCACATGTGTTTAGCTAGTAACTGTCCCATCAGCTAAAACATTGAAAAACATGTGTTGCTAATATTGTTTTCTGCAGGCTGAAGTGGTGGGCAAGTTATCTGTTCTTCTGTTGTCGTCTGTCTTGATTGTCTTGCACGGGAAAATGTAATAGACAGTTCCACAATTTATTTATTTTTTTCCCAACAAGATGAACTAGACAAAAATAGATTAAATCAGAACCTGATGCTAAGACATACATATCTTTCACCTTTCTAATTTGCTTCTATCCTTGATTTTATTTTCCCTTTGTCTGGTAGAGCTCTAACAAAACTATAGAATACCATGCTTTTCTGTGATAAGACTGTCAGTAAATCATCAAGGTTTGGGCTGAATTCCACTTTATATAAATCAATGCTATTTGTATATCAAGCATTACCATGTGACAGGTAATTTAAAATAGTAGATGTAGAGCACAGCAATACCATGTAGTGTTATGTTACGATATGAGTGGAAAATACAGGCACTTGCTACAGAAATGCAGTAGTTATTCAAAAAAAAGAACAACAAAAAACCCCAGCAGCCTAGAGATGAATGGACACTCAAGTCACAACCTGAATTCTGAAACAGGAGACATGGAAACTTATGTTGTACTCATTTTTATATACTCCAGGGACTCAAAAATAGCTCTGGCACTAGCAACAGAGAAGGGACTATTTTAGAATGAATGGTCTGGTTCAGAATATTCAGTCCTTCTCTGTTTCAACATTTTATTCATCCCTTTTGCTTCTCAGCCCTTTCCTGCTCCAGCATCTTACTTTCTTGATTTTTCAGAAATCTTATTTTCTCTCTCTCAAGCCCAGCAACACCATTATTATTCCAGTCTTTGGGAAACCCATGATACTGTCTGAGCCCTTTTTCCATCATGGTCTTTGCCTTTTTCAACTACACACACACGGCCTCTGATAGTGATCTCTGCTGTTACCAGTCACTGTATCTTGTCTGGATCTTCCCTGCTGTGTACAGAACGGTTGCTGCCGTCACACAGAGGCTGAGGAAAAAATCATTTGCCTTTTTCTCATTTGTGAACTCTGCCCTTATCTCAAGTCACTCTTTCCATAGTCAGAAGTTTAGAGGGAAGGTGTTTTCATGATTCAGTTGGCATTGTGCAGAACTGTTTTAGTAACCAGTATCACTCTGATTTTCAGCCCATTTTTCCAGTTGGCAATAACCTTCTCCAGGTGATTAATCACAGACTGTACTAGAAGCAATTGGCTGCTTAGTTGGCTTATAAGGATTTTTTTTTTAATTCACTCTGACCTACTTCTGTGATTTCATGTTGACAAATATGTCACTGGGTGAGAACTTTATTTCTTTAATTTTGATGCTCATGCTTAGTTTCTCAGTGACTGCATGTCTGAGAACTTCACTTGCACTGCCTGCCCCATTTGGAACTCTTCTCCTGTTGCTGCTGAATCATTTCCTCTGCTTCAGTCAATCTTTCAGACTTGTTTTTCTGTGCAGCCTATAACTGACATCCGGCTATACTTAGTAGGCTATATGAAAATAAAATATATTGTTCTGTAGAAGTAGAACAATTGTTGGATCTGTGTGTTTTTTCCACTTCTGCTGCTTCTGGAATACATCTTTTTTTAATGTTAAAATGAATTTTCACAGAGATAAATGTCTGGCTTCTCCTTTTCTCACCATAAGTACATAGGCTATATAATATTGCAACATAGTAGTTCAGACAACAGCTTCGTAAAATTAAAATTTTAAATCACTGCTTTTTTTTCTAGCTCTTAACCTCTGGTTCCTACATCTGGATTTTAGCCTTAAGTGGACTGGTAAGTCTTACTGTTTTAAAAATTGTATGTTGCTTTATATTTGGACTCAAAAAGAACAGAAATTACTGAGTAATGTTTTTATTTGTGACAGTAAGTAAAAAGTTTTCTTCTTTAACTCCCAAAGTTGTAGAGTGGTGTCTGGCTGGTGATAAACTGACAGACCGCAAAGGAACTGGTGAATATTTGCAGGGTGCCACTGCTTTGTGACCTCCTAAAATTAATTTTACTACTATGGATACAGCTTTGTGACCCACAACCATAAATGAGACTATTGATGAAATGGTAGAAATGTTTACTCTCTGGTTTTGTTGTTTGTTGGTTTTGTTGTTTCTTTTTTCAGCAAGTCTCAAGCTTTTATTCCAAACAGCAGATTTCAACAACTCTGCTGTGAGGATGTTTCTATGTTTTTCTGTTCTCTGAAGACGTCTGTAGCATAGCCATTTCTCACTGCGATAACAGCAGTAAAGGTGCAAAATCACTCTCTTCACACCAGTCAGATAAAGATGGTGTGATCTGTCTTCTTCCTTTCTAGCTCTGTTCTGAGTGCTAAGGCACGTAGCGCTAAGACAGATTGTGCTAAACCTTCCAGATTGTTAGATACTGATAAGCTTCTTTTAAAATTTTACAAACTTACAAATTAGAAGCTCAGGCTCTGATTTCTTGGCCCAAAATACTGTCCACTTTTGAAACAGTGAAAGTGCCATATCTTCTAAAGAAGCTCATTATTAGGTTAATTCAATCTTTAGAAGAACTTAAATTATGCCCTCGCTATGTAGAACCTACTGATTTGAGTTTAGACTGAGCCCAGAGCAAAATGCCTGTGGACACTTCTATATTGTTGCTATAGCTCAGTAGTTTGGTCTCTTAGAATTCTCACCGACTGTTCCAAAGTATTCTGTGAGCTTGCAAGATAATTGATAGGAGCAGTAAATGGTGTAGTCTGTTCAGCAGCTTGGGCTGGCTGCAAATATTGATGAAAACAATGAAACTAACAAGCGAGAATTTCTCTCTCCTGGAGATCAGCCCAAGCCTCTGTGCCCACCTAAGGATCTGTGACTTCCTCCAAAAGCATTACCTTTCCTGTTACTCTTCTGGCTCTTTTAATAGCCCTTCCTTTTGAACAGGTGTTCATTAGAGAGGGAAGGAAAGGAAAGCAAAGGAAAAGCAAGACATTTTAACTCCCTCTTTCCTGGTGGCAGGGGCTGTATGTGTATACCTAGCTATACAGACTTAATAAGAACAGCTCAAATATTTTTTTTTTCATTATATATTATTTGATTCTTTTATTAATTTCCTTCTTAATGTACAACTTTATTCAGCTGTATAGTGCAACTTTCTTAGTATTCTTTTTCATAAATGACTTGGTTTTCTTAATTGCAGGTTCACAGAATGTTTTACATGGCTATAAATCTGTAGGAATTAAATGGGTTTTCTCTGTGTCACATGAAGGTTTTAAAAAATCATTTTCATTTTGCATCAGTCAGGATGAGTTAAGTCATCATCAATGTTGATTTTTTCTGCAGCAAGTAGAGATCTGCGCTCTACTGTTCTGTAGTAAGTGCTGCAATTTGGAAAGAAGTTCATGTTACGAATGTCAGCCATTTTTTGCACAGTATATCTATCATAATTCTGTGAATAAATCATTCTTTTTCTTCTCTGTGTTTTTGAGAAAACTTGATAAGGGAGTAAGGTTTCACAGGATATTAAATTATCTGAAGAGGGATATGAAAGACTACAAAGGCACCTTTTAGCACTACAAGTGTAGATACTTGAAAACATAGTCACGTATGTATACAATTACAGAAATACAGACGTTGTCAAATCAGTGTGAAGTCATTCCTACAACCTTTACATTTTTGTAGCTGTTACTGCTCTTGACATTTTCTACCATAGTATACCTTTGTTGAATCCAATTTTCGTGTATCTGTACAAAAAGACTGAGAAAATGCACGAACAGCAAGTCAGCTAGGTGTGATATTTAGTCACTAGTTCGATGCCTTAGACACTTCACCGTCTGTATTTTTAGCCCTAAAGACACTCATATGACTGTATATGATGCTGTTCTGCAGTGTAGCTTTTGTTGCACTTCTGCTTCTGTGAAGTATTACAGTGGGTGGTGCCAGCAGGATTTCTGAATTGTCAGTTTCCACTTTCTCTTCACCATGTTCCCAGTTTGGGTTTATTTAGAGTCTCACAATTTATATTTTAACATGTAATGAACTTGCTTAGGCTAAACAGGATCCGACTTTCCAGGTACAAGATGTAGGACTAATGATGATGATGATTAAATTGATGTCATGTGCCTGGTGCTAGGGATTTTTAGACTTGTATTTTGAATTTTGTACTTGAATTTGCAGTTAGACAGTGGATTGTTTTCCGTTATGGAAATTACAGTGTGTGTTTTGTTATAGTACTACAAAAGGTCTACTGTGTCTGTCTTTGCCATATGAAATATATCTTCCTAGAACCCTAATTTTGAGTCAGCATAGGAATACATTCCTAAAGGCAGCTTCTTTACTCTCCAGATGAAACTGGAGTACCTCTCAATTACCGGTCTTCTGGTACATCAGCATGAGCCTAGTAATTTCATTTGCTGCTGTGTTGTTTTAAACATGCGGTTCAAATACACGATGCTTATTCACAAAAAAAGGCAGAATTTAAGAAGTATACTGTAAACAAATTCACAAATCTGATGTAATCAGTAATTTGTCATCTTTTTCTTATAGTTTATGAGACTAGTTTGTTAGAGATAATGTATCAGGAAAGTCATACTCCTTCTCTCCATTTGACTTTAAGCCGGAACCTCTTTCAGTAGTTGTTTACAAAAGTGTTTCCATAAAATGCATATCACTGAGTTTAGTGAAGGCTAGAAACTGTTTCCCTGGGATTTTTTTTTCTTTAAAGCAAGGAAAATGCCTTAGAAAATGACATCAACTGAAATGTTTCATTGAACATTCATATGAACCCATCTTCTCTTGCTTTCATTCCCTCCTTCAAAAGATCTTAGGTTCTTGGATTGGATTTCTCACTGCTATAATTCTGTAGGGTTGAGATTTGAGGGGCAAGTCAAGGCTCACTCAGTCATAGCTACAAGATACCTGCTTCAAGAAGTAAGCTGAAGCTGGTACCAGCACATGAGATATGTCCACTGGGACAGGCAGTTCCATCCACTCATCAGCATAATGGTGTTATCGTACGGATCCCACGCCAAGGTGTCTGCTAACCATGTAGTTCAGGCTGTTTCACAGGGGAAAGGTATCTTTTGGGCTGTTTCTGGTATTTTTGGTATTGTAGCCTCTTTCTTCTTACCTAGTGTCATTTCTTTCTTTGTTTGCAAGGCGACCTCTGTTGCATAAAGTTCAAAATTTGGAATACCACAAGTCTTCTATGAGCTGCCTTGAATTTTTGTAGAGTTCAGTTCAAACCTTGGGAAAGTGAAATTGTCTTAACCATATAAATGCTGTGATTTATAAAAATCTGTTTACTTTGCAGATTTCACTAAGCCAAATGCAACAGCCTTCTGCATTGTTTCTGTGCTGCACTGTGATTTACATTTCTCATTTTACCAGTAAAGTTGTGCTTTTTATACTTCAGACACTGGAAAACTGTAGAGCATCTGTAATTTAGAGCATGTACTTTAAAGGCTTAAGGTTAAGATGGAAAGTTCTAATAGGTTCTAACTGGTTTTAATTTCCATTCTGATTTTTGAGTGCTTTAGTCCTTATTCACAATTTTTGAAGTTGTAACTTGGTTTTACACAGACTACAGATACCTGTTGTTAAGTGTTCCTGAGCATACTTTAGAATGGTTTGAGTTCTGTTTGTTAAGAACTTTATTTTTAGAGTCACAGAATGCCTTGGATTGGAAGGGACTTCTAAAGGTAATCTAGTCCAACCCCTCCCAGTGAGCATCTTTGTTACTCATTCAGCTGAGGTGATTTTCTGTAGTGAATTCCTGCCCTTTAGTATCAGCATTTATAGGATAAGATGTAGTTGGGCTGGGGAGTAAAGTATTTAAACTAAACTTTATTTTTTTTAAGTTCTTGTCTTAAAAGTAACGTTATGTGTTTAATATCTGAGCAGACCTAAGAATCATTGATTTTCCTATTGTTCTTCCTCTTCCACATCTTTCTTAAGTAATTTTGAACAGTCATTACTGAATTCATTTTGTTGTTTTAAAAATCTTTTGAAGGGAATGCAGCAGCATATATTACCCTACAGTACAGTATTCACACATGTAAAATAACATCCCTTCTACATACCTAAAATTAATTTTAAATATGTGCTGACATTCTTGGAGAGAATCTTTGATCAGAGCCTGATAATGTTGTATGCAGTTACCTCCACATTCATGTCCTCCCATGCATCCTTCTTCATCCTCCAGTTACTCTGTGTATCCTCCAGTCATTCACGTTTAGTCTTAAGTAGATCTTTAGTCAGTGTCAGAGTATTACATTGCTTGAATTCTTTGTGATTGTTTAATAATAACTGGTGATTCAGGTAAATCTGCTTATATCTAGTTAAACGTCTTAGTGGTTTAGTGACACAGAAGAGAGTCATTCTAACAGGATTGAGTGTGCATAGTTTAAAAAAACCCCCAAGCATTAATTATTTTTTATACTGTTGATTTATATAGCCAAGCAATCTTGAATTGGATTTTTTTTTAAGAACTAGCTACAAAATTTTAAACCAGAACATAGATTATTTAAAGGTTACCTGTTAGTGGTTTGTCTTGCAACTGGTATTTGAGCCTTTGTTTTTGAGATCAGTCTGCCTGCTTGGAGCAGGAACTACCACTGGCTGTTCAGCTAAGGCTGGATGTATGCTCTAGTGACACAGTGGGGCCACAGCGTCATTTTCAGCTGATTTTCCCAGTGTCATTGACCACACCATCATGAAAACCCATTAAACACCCCATGGGTGTTGCTCTGGGCATATGCTGGGTTACTCTCTATAGAGCTGTGCTTGCTCTGCCTGCTTCATAAGCTGGGCTTTGGCTTTCCGGATCAGGCTTGAGCACCACACTGGGGCACTTGCAGGGGTCCTGTGTTGCCTGTCAGCAAAGGCCCTATATACACACACCTGTCCAGGTGCTTTAGAGATCTTTGTTCTACATGTAGACCATATTGCACATTACTGAGGTTTATGTTTGAAAAGCTGCAGCAAAAGGTTCAACAGCATAAAGATGTGGTAAAAAAATATTGACCAGGATAAAATTTCAAGACCTGATATCAAAAATAAAGCACTAGCACTACAGTGCTATTTTTATTTTATTTTATTTTTTGTATTCTATGGATAACTCCATCTCTTTTTCGAGAAAGTTTGTAAAGATGCAGAAAGTGTTTTGATTTCTTTTTTCTTGTCAGTGTTTCTTGAAGTCCTAGCTCAAGGAGTCAAGAGATTGTTTAGGAACGTAAACTTTCGTAGTAGTGAAATAAGCTTTTAATCCTTCTGCAAACTAACACTTCAAAAGAACGTCCCAAAGGCTTGGAAATCATGAAGTAAGGTTTTCAGTTTGGTTGTGGTTTGGTTGTTTGGGGGTTTTTTGGTGGTTTTTTTTTGTTTGATTTTTTTTTTCTTTTTGTTTGTTTTGTTGGTTGGGTTGGGTTTCTTTTGTTTTTTTTTGGTTGGTTGGTTGGTTTGGTTTGTTTTTTTTTTCAAAATCAAAACTTTATGATTTTAAGACAATCTTGCTAGTGACATTTTGGACCTTGAGTTCTGATTTCTGAATATTTGGCATTGGTTTTACAATATATATCAGTAGTATTGCTGATGTCAGAGACTACTCATTAAAAATTCTGCCCATGCTTAAGTACTTTCCTAAATAAAACATTTTTTTATGTGTAATGGTGCGATTCCCCTTTGTTGATAGAACTGACCTCAACAGACCATGTACTAAGCCAGTTCACAGGATCATTGAGGTTTTCAACCCTTCTGCTCAGGCGGGACCACCTAGAGCTGGTCAGCTTTTGAATATTTCCAAGGATGGGAATTCTCCCGCCTCCCTGGGAAACCTGTGCCAGTGCTCAGTCATCCTCATAAAAGTGCAAAAGTGTTTTCTGATGTTCAGAAAGAATCTCCCGTGTTTTAATTTGTGCCCATTGCCTCTGGTCCTGTCACTGGGCACAAATGAGAAAAGCCTGACTCCCTTCTCTTCCTTTTCTCCCTTCAGCCATTTAATTATTTTGATAAAATCCTCCTGATTTCTCTTCTCCAGACCAAGCAATCCCACTTCTCTCAGTATATCCTCATGATGTAAGAGATGCTGCAGTCCATCATCTTCATGGCCCTGTGCTGGACTCACTCCAGCAAGTCCAAGTCTTTCCTGTGCCAGGAAACACCACTGTACTCCAGGTACAGCCTCACAGATACTGGGACAAGAGGAAGGGCCATTTCCCTTGACCTGCTGGCAACACAGCTCAGGGAGCTCAACACATAGATAGTGAAGTGCACAGCCTGAAATAAGAAATGGGAAAGCAATTGAATAACAGAGATTATTAACAATAACAGAGATTATTTTGGTCAGAGGTGAAAAAGCAGCATTGTCTGTCTGTCTCCTAACTTTAGGACGGGTGTGGATATCCATATGTAAACTAACAGATGTGCTGAATCCCACCCAAAACTAACCTGAGGTATCTGCATGTGAGTAATGGCCAATGCTGAGTTGTGTTACTGAAGGTGACTTAATTTGAGATGTGTTTCTATGTTCTACTGCCTGTTTTGACTTGATCTTCTCTGTGGTGAGAGCTTAGACACCTTGCTCATGTCTAGATGGCTACATGTAAACATGTGACAACTAAGCTGACAACACTCCTGCATTAATTCATAGAATCATAGAATGGTTTGGGTGGGAAGGGACCTTTAAAGGTCAGTTAGCCCAACCCTTTGTGTAGTTAAAGCATCTGAGAAGAGAAGTAGTTGATTCATCTGACTTACAGGGGATGTTAGTGTGAAAGTGAGGTTGTAATTGGTTGGGGATGAGGGACATGCAGCTATTCCCAATTCTGGAAGAAGAGGCAAAGTGGGAAAGGAGAGGAGAAGCTAGTAAAGTGTCATAAGATACTTTCTTTTTGTATTCACAGCTTCTGAGATCCTGTAGAAAAGAAATGGATTTTGGTTTTCAGTTTGTATTTCACTTCTAAGTTTTCAGTTTCTCTCTGAGGAGTTTGTGTGTCCAAATCTGATCTAATCAGTCAACAGTGCCAGCTCATTCAGTAAGAGGTAGATTGCTTCAATCAAGGTTTCCTAACCTGTACATGTACACCATCATGACTTCAATGTTACTGTTGTTTGGAAAGGGAATCTGTGAAAATAATTCAGATGTTTGTGTACTTTGAAGACACCTGCCATAGAATGTCACATCGTAACAGTACCCTTTTCTCT
The DNA here is from genome assembly GCA_013399075.1 of Chloroceryle aenea. Lineage (NCBI taxonomy): Eukaryota > Metazoa > Chordata > Aves > Coraciiformes > Cerylidae > Chloroceryle > Chloroceryle aenea. The sequence continues at coordinate 660,234 of VWZY01011200.1, forward strand.
CTGTTGACCATGAAACCAACTTTGAACAACTAGCTCATAAGTAGGCTTTTAATTTACAGATATCTACAGTGGGACAGTTCAATCATGATCTTTTATGTAAAAGGATTTGGTTAACAATTGATGACAATCACCCGCAGAAGTCTAGCAGAAATAGGGAACACCAGAGATAGGTTCCCTCAGGAATCTGTCCTTAGGTCACAAGTAGAAGTTAAGAATAGATGTACCATGCTGAAATGGCAGTAGAGTCACGCTTGCATCTACACAAAGAATGATGAGATCTCATACTGACTGGACCCAGACACTGAAGATAACACTGATGCACTTCAAAGGAAAAAAAAACAAGGTATCATGGACTTCAAAGCAGAAAAAAGAAAAATAATCAAGATACCTGGGAAATTTATGAGCTCAGTCAGCTGGGAAGGAGATTGAAGATAATTGGTTTATTGTTACTATAATATTTTTTTTTTCTCTCAAGCAAACTATTGCAAAAGGCTGTTTATACTCTTAGCAACTACTTCCCCAAAGAAAACACAAACTAAATAATCTGTTGTGTTACAGTGACATTGCAGGTTATAACAAGTTGAAAACTCCTGTAGTGGTTTTATTTGTTGGGCGGTTTTCACACAATCTGTCTCAACTTGGTAAAATTGTTTCTCTAATCAAGGTAAATACAGAATCTCAACACAAATGTTGACCCTTTATTTTGATTCTACTTGTATAGAATTCAGAATATACTAAGGATAAAGCAGGTAAAATAGGTTTTAACATGTCACATCACCTTAGGAATATTGCTATTTGCTTTCAATTTGTTGATTCTGAAAATAGCAAAGTCTCAAATGCATATGATGCAGTCAAGTTCTAACTATTAGGCAAAATATTTTTCAATACAGTTTTCTACAGCAGTCTGCTTACTGGTTTTTTCCATCTGATTTCTTTTTTAGTGTTAATCAAGTACAGAGATTTTAAGTATCACAGGAGAGAAGCATATGTATCTTTGTCATGTAAAATTTTGGAGAGCTTCCATGTTTAGTTTACCTAATGTAAAAGAGAAGCTGCAGCTACTTCCTTCTTTTAAAAAGTATGTAACTTCAGAGGGAAACGAGGGAAGGGGAAGCTGGGCTTTATGCAGGGGTGGGAAGAGGTTAGGAGCCTTCATGCGAAGGACCTGTAGTAACCCGTGATGTTAACAAACTGAAAAAATGTGAGCACGCTTTTTTTTCCATAGTGTGCCAGATGATCTCCAACATACTCCATTTCCTTTGCTTAGCACTGTGCCTCATATGATATGATGGATGAGGTTGTAGGTTGTGATGGTGTGACTAACAGAAAACAACTTAAGACGTGTTTTAGGTTGCCGGCCAAAAATTCTCCATTCTCACACTGTGAACTTAATGGCAACATCTTTCTGTAGTGACTTCTTAGAGCCTAAAATACTCTGGAAGCTTGTCTGGGGAAAGTAGCCCTTTAATCTGATGTGCTGCATTTTGGGAGTATAATAAGATCATCTTACCTTCATTGAAAAAACAATGTCAGGTTACTGTCACTAGGAATTCACTATGTTTGCTACAAAAATGGTGTAAAAATTTACTTTATACTTGTCAAAGCTGGGCGTTTTTTTAATGATACATATCAAGTTCTGCATATGAAGCAGATAAAGAGGAAGTTCTTTGGAAATACTTGACATTAAAATGAGTGTATGGCACTAAACCAAACTGACTCACGAGGATTATTTTAACTACAAACGTCTCCATTCTGGGTTTGTTGGAAATACGCAAATGGGTATCTCTTCCTCACGAGATCAAAGTTCTTGAAAATCTGTTGAAACTGAGCACAGCATTTAAAGTTTCTTATCCTTTCATCCAGTAGCTTTATAACTGGAGTGGTACATCAGCAGAGAGGAAAGGGAGTGGCACTGAAATCCTGACCGATATGGAGGTAACAAGGTGGATTGCCAGTGTCCACTTGGTGCTCTTCACCACTGAGTTTGTCCTTCCATCTGTTTATCCTCGTGAAGAATTGCAGTCTCATGTGGTTGTTCTGAACAATTACTGGTCCATAGTAAGTTTCTTGGCAGTTACAAGTAGAATATATACTTCTCCTGTGCTAGTCCCAGACAGTTTTGTCTTGTTCCTTCACCAGGTGCTCTTTATTTTAGATTTTTCTGTGAACTTTATGTTGTCAGACTTCTCAACTTCCTGCTCTGTGACCATAGAAGTCGACACATTTAGGTTATGCAATGAGTTTCTAAGGCAGGACAAGGAGGAGCCAAGACACTAGTCTGCTGTTGAAGAGCAGCAAGAAGAGAGAAGACAGCCCACTGCAACTGGTGCATTGGCTATTGACCAGGCATGCTACTCCAGTGAGCTCAGTAAAGCTAGGAAGGCAGGTAGGAGCCATGTGTGTGAGTCTTACATGCAGTGCTACATGCTATTCTCCATTCTAGCAATGTCCATAAACTTTTATCCTTTTAAATGCTCTGGAATAGCTTGCTCTCTACAACTATTTGAAAGGAGATTGTAACAAGGTAGATGGTTGTCTCTTTTCCCAAATAAGACAAGGGGAAACGGCCTCAAGTTGTGCCAGGGGAGGTTTAGATTGGATATTAGGAAAAAAATCTTCACTGAAAGGGGTGTAAAGCCCTGGAACTATCTGCCCAGGGAAGTGGTGGAGTCACCATCCCTGGATTTAAAAGAAGTGTAGACGTGGCGCTTAGGGACATGGTTTAGTGGTGGACTTGGCAGTATTAGGTTAACAGTTGGACTTGATGATTTTAAGGGTCTTTTCCAACCTAAATGATTCTATGATCTCCACTTAGAAAAATATCAGAATGCTTTTACTGGTGCAGCTACCTGTTGGTGCTTGCAGGACACCTCCCTTTCTGAGATAAACAAGTCCAGAAGTACTGACAGTAATGACATGCTGATGGTATTTCTTTGCTCTATTTTCTATCTTGAGTTAAGAGAATGATTCTGTTTGTGGTTAATGTGTTGAGACACGTGCCAAGATTTGTCATACATTAGGGGAGATGTAGATTTTCCTACCACCACTTGCTTTGTTTTGTTCCTGTAACTTTTTGAACCCATTCAAGATTTAGGGTGCCCTGAAAACATTAGATCTTAACAAAGGTGATAAGAGTGATCACAGATCAGTAGCTGGGAGGGGTATTTGACAGGAGTAAAGAAATGCTGTTGTGATGTTGGATGAAGTATTATTGGCGAAAGAGCTTCCCCTGCCTTGTTAAACCTTGGCAACCAGGAATGCAGGATCCGTGGGACAAAAGAGGAACCCTGGCTCCATAGCCTAGTGATGTGGGGTGGGAGGAAGGAAGATAATATGTAGGTTCTGGTGCTGCTTGGGGATTTAGCATCTAAGAAATCGTTGGATTACATGTATACATAATATTTGCAACGTGGTTCAGTAATTCTTGCCTGCAGAATAGCAACCTTCCTCATAGCCCTAGAATCTAGGGTTTTTTGAATGAGGAGCCTGTATACCTAACTCCCCTGAGACCAGATGGTCAGCTTCTGAGAGAACTTCTTGCTAGGCAGATAGCTCAAGTACTACATGCCAAAAGCAGATAAATTGAAGAAATGATAAAAATTTTCCTCCACTTCTTCTCTGACAATTTTAGTTCTTAGTTTCCAGTTGATGCGTGCAAATTTTGGTTGTGGACTTACAGTTATATGGACCAGTTTCACTAGAGCTGAGGAGAGAATTTCTGAGGTCATGAAAAAGCTTCTGTTCCATTGCCCTGTCATTCCTGGAGTACCGTCAGGACCTTTATTTGAATACAGAAGATTTTGGTAAAGGCAGCCTTCGCTATGATGCCAGAGATTATGGTCTCCCTCTTATCCCATCCAATTTACCTCCCTCCTCATAGCACAAAAAAAGATTAAAGGGATTTAAGGGTAATTTACAACTGTTCTGCCTCATTTTAGATTAGTAGCCTGTGTTTGGTGTTACATCCAACCCTGAGACCAGACATGCAATGAAAGCAGAATAAAATAAAAATCAGTATTTCCCAAAGCAGAATGTATTTTTGCTTGGTCTCATTATCTCACTGCATAATTAACAATAACCTTGTAAATAATCTGAAAAACATCCCCCTCACAAGGAATGTTGCATTTTCCTACACTGTCTCTCTTTGTGTGTGCGTTTATATAAATGATAAAATAAATATCCCTAAATAAATAGCCCGGATGTGGATTTTCTACATTGCTTCTAGCATAATTGCATTGTTTGGGTATGTTTATGGATTTTCTGGGGTTCATATCTCTCTGGGGTTCATTTCATTCTGTTGGCACAGCATAATTCTTGTTGCATAACAGACGATAAAAAGTCACGAATATGGAAATGCGGCATATAGCAGAATGTAGACGTGGAGTTTGTGCAAGTACTTTGCTGCATCACTTTGGGCTCAAGTGGTAGGGCTTCTTAATGAAATTTAAAATGATGGCTGAATGAGGACTGTAGGTCATTTATGAGACACGTGGATTTCTGTTGCTCCTCCTGAATCTACAATGAAATGAAGCACCAAGGCGAGCACAAGTGTCAGCGCCAGGAATGAGTATTTTTCTTAGAGGTGGGGAGAAGAGCATCACAAAAACTGCCTTTTCAATATCACAGTTTTAATGAACTTCCCCACCCCTTCCTAGAAGGCAGATGGGATCCATGTGGAATAAGACTGCCTATACTCTTAGATTTAACTTCAAATCAGCTGGTGCTGCTTTTCCTTTTACTAGAAGGAGAGACTTGGCTGGTGGGGGCAGAAGCTTTAAGGTTGTTTTTTTTAAGGAGCATTTACAGTGCTTCAGCTTCCTCAAGGTCAGCCTGCAGCATACCCTGACCAGTTCCTTTACTAGAAATGAAAATTTTGTTTGAGTTTTAACCTGTTAGAGAAAGGGTTGCTTGGTTTGGGCTCCAATTCTGAAACAAACAAAAAAAAACCAAGCAGCTTTCTAAGTCACAGTCTACGGGCTACACAGATTTTAGGAAGTAATAGTCTGTAGTTGCGGGGAAGTTGGACATAAAGAAATCCCCTATTCTTTCTCTGATTCTTGACTGAGAACTTGGGGTAGATACAATAAGAAATGCTTTAACAAACAGAAATACCAACTGCTATCTGCAGCTAAATAGAAAGTAATTTGGAGTACTTAAGGGGGTTTTGGTGGGTTTTTATGTGTAGGTGTTTTTTTTAACATTTCATTTTTGATTTTAGGTTTCTGGGATTTGCTACAATAGCAGTATATTAAAAGTTCATCGAATTCTTTGTGTACCCAACTGGGTAGCAAAGATATTTTCTTGGACTCTTGAACCAATCTTCTCATCTGCGGAACCAACGAATGAAGTTCGAGTGGGAATGGGAGCAACAGTTGACATCCAGAGGCAGCAGAGAATGGAGTTACTGGATCGTCAAATCATGATGTCTCAGGTTGCCCAGATGAGGCGGCAAAGGCAGCAGCAGGTATCGAGAGATGTTCTGTAAGGCTTATATTAAGTTACGGGGAAAAAAAAATATTTTTTTTGTTCATACTCTTTATTCTTCTCCAGCGGTCTTTCACTGTTGTACTGCAAATAGCCATTTAAGTGGTTAATGTGGCTTTATTATATGTTAAAACTACTTCATAAGATGTAAGCAGGAAGTCAGACAATCCTGTAAGGACTGGCATTCTTTCACCAAAAATGAGGCTGAAAGGTAAAGTGATTGTTTCTCAGTGGTCTTTAAGTAAGAGCCATTGTGGAAAGTTTGGAAGTCAAAATGCTCCTGACTTGTCTGAGTTTTCAGAGAGGTTGAAAATTGTCTCCATAACTCCATTGTTTGCAGATGTACTTTTAATAAGACTCATTTCTTTTAAGAAGTGCAGAAATAAATTCTCTAACTTTCTTACAGAGGTCAACCACAGGGACTTTCTGTTTGCTGCATTTAATACTCTTGTTATATTTCCCTATTGAATAGAATAGCAGAGCCTGTTTATTTTCTGTGTTTTAGTTAAACCAGCAAATGCAGATATTCACATACTTGGCATAGTAGGGCAGTAAAACAAGGCAGATGGTGTCCCAATTCACTTTTTCCCTGTATTTCAGATGTATGTGTTAACTCCTCTCTCAAACATAGGGACAACATAGACCTTGCATTGCTCTGTGTGAACTCACATTGTTCATGTGAGCATGATATTGTTTATTTAATTACAACCCAGCAATTTGGGGTCTTACTGAGTTTCCTGTGCCTGGAACACAGCTCTGTACTGATACACAACTTCTCTTTGTGTTCGAGGCGGTGCAGTACAAGTAGGTATAGAGATGTTGCCACTAATATGCTGCCAGAATAAGAGATGTGATGGCATAAAGTGTTGGCCAGCAGCTGGAGTACGAATCTTTGTTTCCAGTCCCCAATAGCATAATTCCATTTTCCTTGATTTCTTAACATTTCAATCTGATGAAATTTTTCCCTAGGTGGAAAGATTCTAAGCAACTTTTCTCTAGTCCCATTAGAACATGAATCAGTTTTAACCTAAGAACTGAGCTAGAAACTACTCAATTTGTGAACATTGCCACTGTAATAGAAAATTAATCGAAAGTGTCTGTTGGCCTGCAGGCTGGTGGGAAGAGTGCAGCAAGTTTCTTCAGATAGGAGGAAGAAGCCATTTCCAGTTATGAAGGACAGTCTTTTTAACTGTAAAAAGTGGTAAATAATTTCAGAATGGTAAATGATAAAAGAAGAGTTCATAACATTTTCTTCTCATTAGGCCATGAACAATGAAAGTAGAAAAGTGTCTTTTCATGTTTGACTTCAAATAGAGTTCTTTAAAAAGGTGGAGGGGTTTAAGTAAAACAAATTACCATTGTTTGAACATCACTGAGATGCTTCCCTTTACGAGTTGCTGAAACACTTTCAGGTTACCTTCATGTTCGACCTTTAACTTCAGCACAGCATTTAAGTAGCAGTGCTCATCTGTGAAACCAGTGATCAGAAGGCAATTGGACTGATGTGTGATTCAGAGAGGCTTTTCAAAGAAGGATGGGTCATGAAAGCCTTTGATCAGCCTCGAAGAATTTACTGGCCATCAACTAAATCACAAAAAGCATAATGACAAATGTTGAGATGCAGTGGTAAAAAGGAAAAGCAGGCTAATTTCAGTCTCAAAATAATATTTTAAAAATTGAAAACCATTCTGCAGATTGCTGCACTTTGGGCAGTTCTTCTGCCTTTAGAGGCTTGGAAAGGTGTAATTTGAAAGACAGTGGAGTTGTAGAGATCACATTACAGATGGAATTTAGATGATAATTTTACCTGTGGGAGTGAAGCTGATAAAGAATGCAGAGCAGTTTCTTAGGGAGGTAGGGTTTATTTGTGGCAGCATTATGGAGGGAGAACACAAGAACATAAGTGGTTTTAATGGTGCTCCATTGTCTGCACAATGTGGCAAATTCTGTTCTGACCATAAAGAGGCCCCTTTCTTAAACAGACACTTTTAGTAGTAAGCTTATTCTTCACATTTTTGCAAGATATTCTGAAGAATGTGAGCCTGACAAGTCATGGAAGCCAACATAAAAAGAATCAATGTTTGAAAAAATTTAAAAATCAGGGAAAGAAACTGGGGAAAAAAACATATTTATCCTAAGTTCTTTTTACTGTGCCTCCACGATACTAGATGTAAATAATTTTATCTTTTCCATTGTTTACTGAGCTCTTTATTACAGAGTAGCATTCACTTTGGGTGCTTTCTACAAAAAACCAACCAAACAAAACAAACAAAGAAAGAAAAAAACACTAACCACCCCAAAATTTATTTGCTGACAACTCTTTGAGCTTTACTTCTCACAGTCTTCCTCTAGCTGAAATGTTTTGGTCTGGAGGTGCGTGAAGCACAGAGTTGTGCGTGTGAGGGGTGGGTCGTCGGACACAAGTAACTCTGAGGAGTAGGTTGAGTTGTGTCATGGAATTTGAACATAAACCACCAACTTCATTATTGATGTACCTCATTTCAGCTCTTACATGTTCAGCAGTACTGTGTCTGGATCTGTTGTTAGAAACTGAAAAAACTGTGTTACGTTGCTAGTTTCTCAGGGGACTGTGGTTACATTGGTGACTGATTTTTGTCTTGATTTCTAGTTGCTGTGGATACAGCCCTTAAACAGATGTAGTGTGCATATTGAAAACTTTCTGTTCTTTTTTTCCCTTCCACAGATAATCTTGATATATTACGAACTTGTCACAAATGGAGAATTACTGAGCATCATCTCCATGAATGTTGTGAGACAGTAGAATAAAATGTGTGCCATATATCTTTATTCCCTCAAAAAATGCCAGCCTATTTTGTTACTGCTTTTAAAACTTCATCTTCTCAATTATTTTCTTTCTCACTCTTTTATGTATTGTCTTTTCTAGTTTAAATAATTCATCCTATTTTTCTTTCTTTTCCCCACTACCCGATTTCCCTTTACCCTTCAAATCCCATTCATATTTCATTCCCCACTATGTCATTTTCCTCCCACGTTGTCATCATCTCTTCCTCTTCACCTCTGTTGTTTCCCATACTTTGTGTTTATTCCTGTACAAAATCCTTCTTTATTTTGGCAGAAGTTCTCTCCCATCATGTCTCACCACCAGTAATCATTTGCTGTTACATCATGAAGTTCATAGAACTTTAGGGATGGACACCTCTTGCCTTTCCCTTGTTCAGACAAGATGTAGTTGAAGTCTTTGGGCACTATTTTATCCCTTTGATACTGTAATATCAATGAGCATGTTGGGTTTTCTCTCCTGACTTTTCTATTTCTTGATCTTTTTCATTTCCCAGCATTTTTACGAAGTTTTTCTTTCTGTAACCCAAGTGAAAGCCATGGTGGGAAATGGGAAGCAACTGCTGCATCTGTGCACCAGTGTGGTAGCAGGGAGTTGACTTGACTTTCACTTCCTATTGAGAAACTTGAGGGAGGCTAGCAAATTGTAGATATATAAGGGAGGAGTCCATGCCGAGGTATTATTAACAACTCTAAAAGCAGATATATGGAACTTGGTGGAACATTGTGGAAAAGGTGGTCAGTTACTTCTGTTGGCACCTAACTACCACTTCTTTGAGCGCTCATCCCTGTGGCCGTTCTGGAGGGGTGGTTTATGAACCTTAGTCCCTTCATTTTGAAAAAATGCTTTCTGTATCCACAGAGCATTTATTCCTTCATTCATGCTGAGCATGTTAAAGACACTGTATTTCCTGCTTCTTGGTTTCTCTTAAGTTCCTTGGCTCAGAAAAGAGCTTCACCAGTTGCTCCGGACTGTTTGATAGCCCTACAGACATACATGAAAATCTTCATTTCACTGCCTCTTTTCTGCCCTGTCCTCCACTTGAAGCTTATTTTGGTTTTTCCCTCTTGTTTTGTTGGAGTTTTTTTGTTGTTCTTCTATTCCAGCTGCCATTACTTTTCAGTGAGGCCAGACTCTCCTTTGATTCATACCACGCGGCATCTTTATGTGAGATTCTACTGCTTGCAAAAAACAGAATTCTTCTATAACAATGTGACTTCCTCTAATTGTTCATTCATTAGATGCCTTTCTCCTGGGACACTGGAGAGATGCTCTGTGGGTAGGCACACAGAGTGTCTCTATTGTTATGAGGAGTCTCATATCCTGAGAAATGTGCAGGTTTCACATTTTTTCACCTAAGGACTGTGAGGCTAGATTGCTGATTTACCTCCTGGTTATTTCTAAGCAGTAAACTCCTGACCCTGGGGGGAAAAAAAAGGATTAATGGAGTGAAGACTTCCCTGGCACAAGAATTACTCCTCAGGAATGTTATCCTTGTTCACTATGGTAAAAAAAAATACCTCAGTGAATATACTACCAGACAGTCCATTTTTGCTTGCTTAAAGAAGCGTTAAGAGTAGCCAGCATGGATTTACTAAAGAGAAGTCATGTCTGACTAATCTGATAGCCTTCTATGATGGTGTGACTGAATGGGTGGATGCAGGGAGAGCAGTGGATGTTGTCTGTCTTGACTTCAGCGAGGCTTTGGACACTGTCTCCCATAACATC